>QLSS01000712.1:22799-34820 GCA_024372645.1 Trichomalopsis sarcophagae | reverse complement strand
TATATATATATATATATATATATATATATATATATATATATATATATGCTTTCTTTCATATATACAAAATTATATATTTATCCAAATTCAAGAAGTCAAGATATAAAGCAATTTAAAATTGAGCGAAAAGAAGAATGAGTCAAGTTGAAATTCCTTTTAACAACAATACTTAAAACCCTATATTTCTCTACACATAATGGATGAACTCTTTTACTCTCTGTAAGTTACTAACATTATTCAAATCATAAAAATAATACCTAATATAATAATAATAATAATGAACTGAAAGAAAGAGGGGTTTACACATATTATACATAAACACAAACTAAGGGATTGTTTTCCCTTTTCAGTAAACGGACAATGGACACAGGATTCTGGTTCGGGTGTGAGAAGATTTCCCCTAACGTCATACTCGAGTTGATTGAACATAACACAGGAATGTATTCCGAAAAAATTAATGAATTACGTTTCATCCGAGACGAATGGATATATCTCGTATATTTAGATTTTCATGAAAACCATTTTAACGTCTCTAAACTACTTCAAATAATCGATTCAAACGAAAATCTGTGTACCACGCATAAGATTTGTGACGAACAAGAATAAGAGTTGGAAAAATTAAGTAAGCAATTAGATCGAGCATAACAATTACATTTTGATCTTACAGCATATTTAGAAACAATCACTGGAAATTCGACAAATATCGCAAAATTGAAATATGACGATAGCGTAATAAGATTCAAATTAACAAAGACAAAATTTGTATGTTTTCCCGACATAAAATTGCATTTAATCCGAAGTAGTTTAGACGGATTTGAGGGGAGAAACTATAAGGGAGATAAAACAATATTTGAAGCGTTAGATCATGAATTAAAGAAACTGAGAAAAATCAATGAGGGTCAGAATTTAGCAACAACTATTATTAAGATTAAATAAAAATATTAAAACCATACTTAAATATTATATTAGTTTATTTAAAGGGGCATTAGAAATTTTTCGAGGTTTAGGAATTCGTCAAACATACCCTAGCCTCATAAATTATTAAGATCTACGCGAAGTTATAGAGAATACAGTTAGACTAACCATCCTTATCAATTTTCTTTAGCAGAATATCTTGCTCACATAGATGAACTCAGAGGCATATCAGAAATAAATTACGGAAAAATGTACAATCGACTTTTAATAAGTTTTAAATTTTCCTTGATATCAGACATTATAACGAGTTGACTAACGTGCTCTCGTTATGTCTCTCTCCTCCGAATAGATATGTGAATAACTATAATTCTGCATGTACATATCCATGTAAACATGTACTATATTTCAGCAGCAAGGTAAGTGAGAGAGTTCACACTTAAGCAGCTAGCAATACGGAGAGAGCCGCGCGCGTGTGTGAGTGTGTCACGTGAGAGAGAGAGAGAGAGAGAGAGAGAGTGGGAGAAAGCCCGCATGCTCGAGCTGCCGCGCTCCGCTAGATAACTTTGCTTTCGGCTATTGTACGGTGCGGTCTAATTTTCCTAGAGAGATCCTGCGATTGCGATCCGTGTCCGTGCCGGAGATCTGTACGTTATCTACGAGAAGTCGTGTCCTGTCGTGTCGCCGGGTACGATCTCGTTTAATTGTGAGACCCATCTGTGAGTTCCGCACGAGTAAAGCAGCTATCACTGCTCGCCGTCCCGCTGCACTCATCTGCATGACCAAGGCTACGAGGCATCACCTGCGCTGCCCAGCGAGAGCCCTATTGTCCGTTTACGCCATCCAGGTCGAGCCACGAGGCATCATCTGCGCCGCCCAGCGAGGGTCCAGTCCACTAGCTTCTGTATTCGAGAAAAGCCTCGAGGCACACGTTCGAGCGAGCCAGCACGGAAGTATTTGTAAGTACCTACTCGTTTGCTGATCTCTCTCTCCGTAGTAAGCCTAACTTTGTCTCTCTCTCGCTTGCGCTGCATTTGTTCGTAGGTTTACGATTACATAAAGCATAGTTCATCTTTTATCTATCTTGTTTATTTCTCGCCTGACTCTCCGCTTTCCCCGCGTTCCCTTCTCTCGAAGACGCAAACGTCATATTCGCGATTAAGCTGCGCAGCATTAAGACTCACGACGCCGCCGCGGGCACACGTGCACGAGGACGTGCACGTACAGCATACTGTGCTACGGGCCAGGCTTCGAACAGCCTTCAAGAAGACTGCAACGAGTTGCTCATTCGGACCGTCGTCAATTCCTCTCAAATACTTTATACACGGTTAGCAAACACCGTTATATTTGGCGCCCAAACGTTTCGGGATTATAAACTGTTAAATAGTAATATAATAGTACTATCTAGCAACTGCGTAGTTTTCGCGAGCGCGAGAGGAATTTCGAGGGCGAGCGCGTGTGTTTACAAGTAAGGATCATACGCGCTCGAGTCGCTTCGCTAGGCGCGCTCGACCCTACGTGTTTACGTCCGTGAGAGTCAGGCAGCGGCGAAACATGCAACGTGTTTTGTTTATCTATGATTTTATATGGGATGTGGGAGTTGCATTTATCATAAATATAGTGAATTAATTAAATTGATAAATTCAATCCTTTTGAACATTCATTAATTGTGTATTCTAATTATTAGTAAATGTTTTATATAACAAATTAAAAGAGACAGAGTTGTATGTTTGCTGGATAAAGGTATGAATGACAAGTCTATCGTAGCCAATAAAATCAAATGATAATGGTATTTATTTAAGAAAGTAATTTTATAATTCTATCGCTCCCATTATAAATCGCAATATATAAGTTTCTTTAAATATTATTGTTACGCATAACTAAGAAATTTACACACTATTCATTCTCCTTAAGAAACTTATGTGTATTTCAGTTACATCATTCCACTTAAGAACAACTCCTTGATACTCATTTTGATTTACACATCTTTGTTTTAATCATATGTTCAGAGATAGCTGCATATATGATCATGTAAATACGCGACTATATAAAATATCATTGTGAATCATGAAAGCACTGATCTAATAATATAAAATGAATTTATAAATTTTCTTTGAACGGACGTCTACAATTAACTATCAATTAAAAATATGTTTATACGATATGTGAAATACACGTACTTATAAATGAGACACTATGTATGATTATGCAGAAACCTCAGTCCTCAAAGAGAACCACCGAAGTGAAGAAAACGTATATGTTTTCTGAGGTGGGTGAGGTAACCCTCTCCCCATTAATCGATGCAAATCAGCAAAGTGCAACTCATGACTTAAACAGTTATCAACTGTTCCCCGTTTCGGCTAATGCGTAATCCGGAGGTCTTAAGTAACTGGTGTATGTTGTTATTTTTACCCTTAGTTTTTCTTGCACTGATGTACTGCACAGCACTAAATACCGCGTACGTTAATTATTCTGTCTGGTATGGATTAGTCGACTTGGTTTATATTTTGACACGCTATTACTTATAATGAATATCCGATATTTTGAGTGTACGCGAGCATAGAGCAATGTAAATAAAAGATGTTTATGTTCGTATTGAAAATATAGAAATTGAGAATAAGTAATTCATAATTATATTATTTATCGAATGCGGTGAAGTATATTCGATTGTAAATTATTATTGGAAAACTAACACGTCCGACGGTACGTGTATGATTCGACACGAAGAGAGTACGGGGACACTGTGACGTGTCTGGCTCCGGCTCCCGTCGGTCGTAGACTGATTTGCTATTAGCTTGATGTGAATTTCGCAATCGACAGGCAATATCCTACCACTAATATTTTCGCCAACGCTTGTGTACGAAATCAAAACATAATACTCTACTGTAGTACATGGAAGTGAAACTGTAGAGTGTAGGGTAGGTTGCGGCATCCAGGCGCATATCTCAGCGACGGCTTTCTCTGTCAGGCCTTCGTATGGCTTTGGTCCGCCTCAAACATAAACAAAGAGCACAGTTCCAGCGCTCTAAAATTTTATCATTGGAATAATTCGAGCGTGAAATTTTAGAAATATTCAAAACTCGAATTTTCGACGATACTACGGCACGGAATTTTTCGCTTCCGAGCAGCCGTATAATACGTATATTGCCGTCGCACTCGATACGATTACGGCAAGCGGCGTGCGCTACGTAGCATATGAAGACTTTTAATAATTGTTACGTTTATTAATTAATAATTAATTACGGTTGAATCAAAATTTTACTTTTTGCGTTGCGTTTTTTTTTATTTTAGGCACGTTCACGTGTATCCTCGACAAATTAATAGTCAAATTTAAATAATTTTTCTCTTTCTCCTACTCGTAAAAATCAAAGTTGTTTCTTTCGTTTTTTTTTCCTTTTTCGTAATATCGAAGAAACTTGAAAAATGGCATCAAGCTGGACTTTAGCCGACTTGACAATCTTCAAAGAAAATGTAAATACTAGATTGCGAGATTGGATTCAAAATTTGTCGAGTTTAGAAGTGAACAACGCGTTAAGCTATTTAGAATTACATACAAATGGTACGTTGTTCGAGCGTGCGAATAGATTGTTGAGAAGACTACACGGCAACTATACGGCCGAAGATTTCGTTCAAGAAGGTAATCTAGAAGAAGACGCAGCTAGACGAGACGATTTGTGCGTAACTTTCATACAATCGACAGCCTTTCCCTCAGATTTGAGAAATGATGTCCTTGCAGTGATGGACGCCGAAGAGGCATTAGATGAAAGTCTGCAGGGAAATGTCCAATTGCCGTCAAGCTCCCCACACGACTGCCAAAATGAGCGAGACATGTCACTTACAATGACTGCAGAATCAAGGCCACAGCGGCAAATAGATACAGATTTAATAGATTTCGAAGCGCCGTTAATGCCGACGCAGCTCAGTACGACCGTAGCAAATAGCGCTGCGTCCTCGCGCTTCAATAATACAGTAGCTGCGAATAGGAATACAGCGGTGCCTACTACAGCACACTGTACCGCAGCAATGGGCACACAAGCTACGGCAGCATACACAATGCCGCAGATCGCAGCTAGTTCAACCCACAATTCAGAAGCTACGAATACAGTTCGCACTGTTTTGCCGAGTGGGGAAATTCGTTACGTCCCGTTCGCGGTAGCCACGGAACTACAGAGAGCCTGGATATCTGAACGCGAACTGCAGAAAAATCAAGTAGAGATGAACAACTACATTGGTGAACAAGCAGAAACGATCAAATTCCTATCGTTAAAAAACACCGAACTAGAAGCAGAGAATAAAGATCTGTCTAAACAATTACAAAGCAAGACAAACCGCAACGTGAAAAATGTTCAATTTCAAGATACGTTTGATTTAAATTATTACGATATCGTGGATCAACATAGTAAGTTTAATTTAAACGAGACAAAGCCGCTAAGTGCACACGCCCCAATATTTCACTCCACGGCTAAGGCCTACGGTCAGAACGTCCAGCTAGGAGTTCCAACATCTTCCCTTAGATTTTCTTGCAGGAGCGCTCCGCAGCATCGCAACGTTCTATTGCCCGACGCGACAGCTCCCAGTCAGCCCGCATGCTCGAGCTGGGAAGGGGGGATTTGGCCTCAGGCGGCTAATAACCATACGCTCTAGCAGTCAACCCCCCAAGCGGCATACCATGCTACGGAAGCTGTACCAAGATTTACTCGTAATACCTCAGACACTTCCCGTCCGAGAACCAAGATCTCGGCAGAACTGTTCGCGAATGGAGGTTAAAATTCTCTGGCGAAAAGGGAGCGAGTATTGAAGAATTTTTGGAGCAAGTCGAAGAGAATAGGCGCTTGGATAATATCCCGGACGAGGAGCTTTGAGACTCTATGGTCCCTATGTTCGAGAAGCCTGCTCTATTTTGGTACCGTACCATGAGGCACTCGTGGCGAACGTACCAAGATTTTAAAAGAGCAGCTCTCAATAATTACAGCAGAACCAAGAGAAATAAGCGAAGTCTAGTAGTTGAGGCTCATCTGCGTACGCAAGGAGAAGACGAACCCGTAAGAGATTATATCGCCTCCTTGCTTACCATTTTAAGTAGATTTGAAAAGCCGTGGCAGCTACAAGATCAAGTGGATCTTATCATCGACAATATGCTTCCGAAGCTTAAGAAGAAGATGAAGGTTTTCAAGGGCCGATTGACTAATGTTCAGGAGTTCCTAGATAAAGCTCAAGAGGCAGAAGATGACGAAGAAGGCCAGTGGAGGCCGCCGCCTCCGGCAGATCTAAGTATGCTGCCAGAAACCGCGTACAAGCCTCTCTCCAAGGCCGCGCGGGCCAAGCTCGCCTCCATGACTTCAAAACCGCCGTCTCTGACAGAAGCTGACCTAGAACAACTCTTCGAGAAGTTTTTCCAGAAGAAAACTCAGCAGTCTGCCCCATCGAGCTCCAAAGCATCTGGCTCAAGGAAAAACTCCCTCGACAATAAGGCTCCTGCATCGAGAGCGAATAACTCACCGCAACCAGGTGGCTCCAAACAAGCATCAACCCGTGGTGGCGGCAGAGGTCGAGGAGGAAGACGAGGAGTAAGTCGCACCGATCCCGTTACTCCCAAGTCCGACAAGAATAAAGACAAACCGGCGGGACCAGACGGTGATAACCTTCTCTGCTGGAATTGTAGCTGGCCCGGCTACACAAAATTTACTTGTCCGGGTTGCACTTCCGAGCAATCAAAAAACGAGAAAGAGAGCGCGTAGATGAGGTCCCTACCGCTCTAGAGAATCCGCGGACCTTCAACGCTACAAGCGTAACAGGAGTAGCGCAAACACTTCACGGCACGGCGGGCGACTCACCGCTAGCAACGAGTAATCCGACCGATGTGGAGGCGTCTTGCGATGTAGGTACTGTTGCCAGCGCTTTAGTAGAGAAGTACCCACGGTGGTGGCTGGCCGTAGAAGTCGGCCAATATCAATTTAGAGGACTCTACGATACCGGAGCTTCACGCACCGTCCTCGGCCCCACAGGCTTATCGCTCGCGGCTTCACTAAATAGGCGCGTCCGACCCCATGTGGACCCTGGAGCTAGAGCAGTCGACGGTCACTACGTCCCCATAATTGGTAGTGTCAAGTTGCCCTTCACTGTCAAAGGAATAACGCATCAGATTGACGTTCTTACTTTGAGCGAAGTTGATACAGAATGCACTCTAGGTGCAGACTTCGTTCGCGCTTTTTCCGCAATACTAGACCCTGTAGCAAACAAGTTACACCTCAAAGGCACAGACGTCGAGGTGCCGGCCTCCCTCTCGTCTGCACGTGCTGAGGAGCTTATGTCGCTCGCCTCTCTCGGGATAGAAGCGATCACCGATGAGCAGCGTCTAGAAATCGACAATCTGATGAAAGAACTACTACCAGATCCCTCTTGCGAGCAGCTAGGCTGCACAGGATGGATACATCATGACATCGACGTTGGCAGTGCTCGCCCCATTAAGCAGAGGTACTACCCTGTTTCAAAAATTTTAGAGGACGAAATGCACGAGCAAGTGCACAAGATGCTCCGTGCGGGAATAATCAGAAGGTCTAAGAGCAATTGGTCTAGTCCGGTGGTTATGGTACGGAAGTCCGACGGTAGTTTTCGATTCTGTGTCGACTACCGAAAAGTTAATGCGGTGTCTAAAATCGCCGCGTACCCGCTTCCTTACATGGATATGATATTGCGGAAAATACAACACGCGAGATGCATTACCGCCTTAGATTGCTCTGGAGCATTTTTACAAATACCTCTTACTGAGCGATCTATTCCGATCACAGCTTTCACCGTACCTGGACTCGGCCTATTCGAATTTGTCAGAATGCCCTACGGCCTGGCAGGCGGCCCGGCTACCTTCCAGATGCTGGCTGACAAATTGATCACGCCAGAAATGGAGCCGTTTGCTTTCGCATATTTAGACGATATTATTATTGCGACTGATACGTTTTCAGAGCACATCAAGTGGCTCACCCTAATCCTAAAACGGATAAACGAAGCTGGTCTGACAATAAACCGCAAAAAGTCTAAAATCTGCATGCCCGAGGTGCGCTACCTCGGTGTGCTCGTGAACCGCGAAGGCTGCCGTCCTGATCCCGAACGAGTCAAACCCATTGTCGAATACCCGGCCCCCAAGAACCTTAAGCAATTGCGCAGATTTCTTGGTATGGCCTCTTGGTATCGCAAATTTTTAGAAGATTTTGCAACGCTATGCGAACCGCTTACCGCGCTCACTCGTAAGAATGTTAAATACGAGTGGAAAGACGAACATTGGGCTGCTTTTGAGCAAGTAAAGGCTTTAATCGCAACTGCCCCAGTCTTAGCAAGGCCTGACTTCAGCGCTCCGTTTATTGTAGAATGTGACGCCAGTGACACAGGGCTTGGTAGCGTTCTCTTGCAGCATGTAGATGGCGAGGAGCGCGTGCTCTGTTTTGCGAGCCGCGTCCTGTCTGCTACGGAGCGGAGGCTGTCAGTGACAGAGAGGGAATGCCTCAGCGTAATCTGGTCTATAGAGAAATTTAGACCATACATCGAAGGCTACCACTTCACGGTAGTGACAGATCACCACAGCCTAGTGTGGCTGCAGAATTTAAATCATCCGAATGGAAAATTAGGTCGTTGGTCTCTGCGCTTACAGTCGTATGATTTCGACATAGTCCATCGGAAAGGCAAGGACAATGTGGTCCCCGACGCACTTTCGCGTATGTTCGAGACCGACGAAGACGAATCAGCTGCAATAGCATCCCTCCACGTGGATGAGTCTATAAAAGACCCTTGGTACTTAAAGAAGGCTAAGCAGGTCGCTGAAGACCCCACGGCGCATCCCTTTTGGAAAATCACTGGCGGGCGGCTTTATCATTATCGCCCTGACCCGACAGGAGACGACTTATTGGGACAAGACGAAGATGCTTGGAAGCTTGTAGTACCACGAGAACAGTGCGAGCAGGTGCTCGCTGAGTGCCACGATGAACCTATCTCTGGACATTTAGGAAGATTTAAGACTCGTCAGAGAGTAGCACTCCGGTATTACTGGCCCAATTTGTACAAAGATACAGCTCATTTCGTACGAAATTGCCAAGTCTGCCAGCAAGTTAAAGTTGAGCAACTTGCTCCGGCTGGACTCATGGGCAAACATATAGTTTCGCGCCCTTGGGAGATAGTCGCGGGTGACACTATGGGCCCTTTTCCCCGATCGACCCTAGGGAACGAACATTTACTAATATTCATTGATTTATTCACGAGATGGATTGAATGCATCCCGATAGAAAGGCGAATGCAAAAACCATCAAGCGTGAACTGAATTTACGGGTTTTCTTAAGATTCGGAATTCCCGATCAATTCCTATCGGACAATGGCACTCCCTTCAAGAACAAGCTAGTCGACAATTTCTTAGAATCACATGGGGTCTATCACAGTACGTGTGCTCCTTACTCGCCCAAATCAAACCCGACCGAACGAGTAAACCGTACTATAAAAACCATGATCGCTGCGTTCATTGAAACTAAGCATACTACTTGGGATGAGCACATACCGGAGTTCGCGTTCGCGTACAATACCGCTATTCACGAAGCGACTCGCTCTAGTCCAGCCTTCCTCAATTATGGAAGAAATCCCGAGCCACCGCGCACGACTCGACGGGAAATAGAGCAAGCCGCGAGGCAAAGCTTAGAAGAAGCAGCACGTGATGATTGGCTAGCTCGCATGGAAAAATTAAATGATTTTTGGGCCAATGCCCTTGAAAATTCGAGAGCTGCACAAGAACGGCAAGAGAAGTATTACAACGCGAAGCATCGTAACATAGTATACAAAGTTGGCGACAAGGTATGGGCAAGAAATCGAATCCTTTCTTCCGCAGCTCAAGCTATTGCTGCGAAGCTCAGCCCCAAGTACGCTGGTCCCTTTATTGTCTCGCTCGCGTCGGGATGAACTCCTACAAGCTCCAGACAGAGCAGGGAGTAGACATAGGCAAAGTAGCCGTATGTGACTTGAAAACCTGTTATGATGAAGAGCAGTTTCCGGGAGATGCGCCAGAACCTGATAACTCGGTACTAGAGCCGCCGACTTCGCCCAAGAAAGACGAGCACGCAAGTATCCTTCAACCTGCGCCGTCAGCAGAAGCGACTGCGAGCTCTGTGCCGGAAATACCGACTTCGGTTGTGCCGAAGCACAGGGGCAGGCCACGAGGCTCTAAAAATAAGCTACCTCTGCCGACAACGACGTCGCCTCGGCGCCTACGACCCCGAGATAAACAGAATTAGGAATCCCTTCTTTAATTCTTTTCCCTGCTTCTGCTTGTTCCTGTTTGCTTGCATAAATAACGCTTTTGCTTTCGCTTATCATAAATTTTGCCACTTACACCTACGCCCCAGCGGCTAGTTATAGCATATGGTATAATCTGTTCCACAGGATCAAGCTACCCATCAAGAAGGCAGGTGAGAGGCCAGCGACCTTCATTGAGGTGCCAGTTGAGCTGCTGGAGCAGCTCAAGAAGCTGGTCACTGACACCATCCTGGCTCAGACGACTGATATTAAGTCATCTGTGGGTAACCTGGCCTCCTGGCCAGAACTCCTGAAGTCGCTGGGAGAGACGGCTAACGGGACGGCCAGACTCTGGCCGGACAGGTCGGCCCCAGCCTTACCTGCCCCGCCACTGGTCCAACCGCAGCTCTCTACCGACGAGCTGAGGGAAGAACCTGTCTTTGAGGCCGCTCCCCAGGGAGAGGAGCTCGAGATAGAGGAGGCCCCCCAGCCAGCGCCATCTCCGAGCTCGTCCACCCCGTCGACGACAGACAGCCTGACTCTAGCACTGCAGGAGTGGACAGCGCTGGAGGCGAGAACTCGCGCTTGTCGGAAGGCTAGACAACAGGCTCAGCAACAAGAGAGTGCGGCTTATGAGGAAGTCCTGCGCTTCTCGCGTCACCCCGACGTCAGGGTGAAGGCGCTGGTCCCGGCGGAGTTCCTCGCCAAGGTACGAAAAATGGTGGAGCTACGGGAGCATATGGTGAAGGCAGAAGCACAGTGGTTGGAGGACTGGAAGAGAGAGGAGCAAAAGCAAGCTTTGAAGCAGGACCAGTTGAGAAAGCTATACGAACTGGAGGAGATCCGCGCTCAGCTACACAGCCTCGAGGCTCCCCCCGTAATCAAGCAGAGCGTCTCTTACTCCAGCGAGCTGCCTGCAAGAGAGCCTGGGCCAGTGGCTTTAATCTACCGGCATGCTAAGGAGCCCTGCCATGCCATGGATGGCCCTCGCCCTGATCTGAGATATGTCAGATTCTGCCCAGTGTGCAATCTCACAGGAGTCTCAAGGACGAAAAACTGTCCGAACTTCTTCTTGCACAACAAGTTCCATAGCGGAGAGTATCCACGCTATCGCTACTAGGAGCTTCTACACGGAAGAAGGTCTCGCCTCTTGTCTAGCTTCGCAGCATTAATAGTCAGAAGACTGATCCAGCTTCGCAGCATCTACAATTAGAAGACTGTTCTAATTGAACTATTTAGTTCCTATTTGTAATTAGATCGTCGTTACAAAACGTAATGAATATTTTTTTTTTGTTATTTTCGTTGTATGGCACCGACGCCTACAACTCAGTGCATATTATTGTTTCTTTAGTTAGGCAAGAGAGACAAAGAGACTTATTACTCTATCTAATGTACATTTTTTTTTCCTGCCTGAGATATTTAATAAATCACTATTTTTGCAATTTCCTAAATTTGTCCCTTTATTTTTCTTAATGGAGAGAGACCAGTTGATCGAGTTGGTACCCCATGCTACCAACGTCTGGGGGTGGGGCATATAACGAGTTGACTAACGTGCTCTCGTTATGTCTCTCTCCTCCGAATAGATATGTGAATAACTATAATTCTGCATGTACATATCCATGTAAACATGTACTATATTTCAGCAGCAAGGTAAGTGAGAGAGTTCACACTTAAGCAGCTAGCAATACGGAGAGAGCCGCGCGCGTGTGTGAGTGTGTCACGTGAGAGAGAGAGAGAGAGAGAGAGAGAGAGTGGGAGAAAGCCCGCATGCTCGAGCTGCCGCGCTCCGCTAGATAACTTTGCTTTCGGCTATTGTACGGTGCGGTCTAATTTTCCTAGAGAGAT
>QLSS01000712.1:1557-17799 GCA_024372645.1 Trichomalopsis sarcophagae | reverse complement strand
TTTTTAAGAGTTAATTTTTTTAGAGATTACAAATTTTTTTTTTAAATTGATTAGAGTATTTCATATTTAAAGTCGTATAAATAAAATATAAGCATCTGTAGCACCATTCGACCATAGCTTTTTTGTAACATTTTTATTACTAAGATGAAATCACTAATTGTTCTAATATACATCACCCTCAAATTATTTCTACACCTAGACACCAAAAATCACTGTGCGAACTACCTAGACCTCATCATTAGCCACCTTGTACATTTAGACACCGCCCTTGAATAATTTTTACACCTAGACACCAAAAACCATGGGGCTAACTACCTAGACGTCGTTATCGCGCGGCCACCCTGTACCTCTAGACACCTTTCTCGAATGATTTTTACACCTAGACACAATAAACCACGGAGCGCGCCACCTAGACCTTGTCATCGGCTACCCTGGCGAGCTAGTTACTGTTACAGCTCCGGGACACACAGTATGCACTGGCAACCTGTTAACTCAAAATATCGTAATATATTATTATATTTTCTTGAGAAAGCAATTCTCATCTGTATATAGCTTTGCGGCCAACTTCACGGTCTTAACACTTCTTGCGGCTAACTTAACGGTCCTTTTACATTTCGAGCTGAAGAAGGAAAATGTTGTGGATTATTATATATTCTCATATTATAAAAATAAGCAGCTTTTTCACTAATATTTTTGTTGAAAATCATAGTTTAGCTCAGAAAAAATACTAATAAGAAAAAAATCTTACAAACAGTAACAATAAGCATTTTTTTCTGTATCATGAAGAATCCGAACACCAATATAGAAGTAAATAGTGTCACGGGCGCCGCGGCATCGTCTACTTCTCAAACTCGCCTTCGTGGCGCTACCTCGCCACTTGATATGTATTGTGAGACTATCGCTCGTTTAAAATTACAAAAAATGATAAAATGACTATATCGGTCTATACGAGCACAATTAATTTTGAAATAATATGCCGCATGACACTGTTTATTCTCAAAATTTGAGATCTTGAACAGGTATACCTTCAAAAATTCTTTTTCTCTCGCTCGAAAGGGAAAACTGAGACTTGGGCTACTGAAAAGCCGCGACTTAACAAGGCGGTACGTGTCTGAGGAAGCCGTCAGATCCTTACAGAGGAGTCCAATCTCACGGTGGGACAAAACGCCGAGATTTTTATTTTATTTTTGAAAGGTATGCCTGTTCAAAATCTCAAATTTTGAGAATAAACAGTGTCATAGCCTATTATTTCAAAATTAATTGTACTCGTATAGACCGACAAAGTCATTTTAACATCTTTTGAAAACACTATACTTCATGGGTTTGATGATCTGAATAGTCGAATTAAGTGTGGAATCTCGTCTGGTTGGATTTGATTCCGGAGACCAACTGACGAATTTAAAGACCATCTCTTCTAGAAGTAGAAGAATGGGACGTAGAAAGACCAAAATTAACTATTACTCAACAATATATACAACTATTACAAATAAATGAATTTGCTAAAGTTCACGTAATACAATGTTCGGTAAAAGTAGCACGTTATATATATATATATATATATATATATATATATATATATATATATATATATATATATATATATATATAAAATTCTTGCCAAATTCTTAAGCTCATGCAAATATATACCCTTAGTAATCTAGCAGTTATCGCTTATCTCTGTCTTTGTCTAAGTCTTAAAGGATGCGTAATAAGATCTCAAATCTTAATTACCAACATTTGTCAAGGCGAATGTTTTAGGTGTACGTATGTAGACGACTTTTCAGCCTCGGAATACTTGCTCTTGCGGTGTCGTAATATTACATATTCTTGCTGTAACATTACATATACTCTACTGCGTGTGGATGTGATGGACACATCGCCTCCTGTGAATATATGCGTGAAATCCTTTTCGTGACTTTGCGGCTTCTTTTCTTTTCTGTCCCTTTTTCCATTCGTGAACGTCATTCTTATCGTATTTCGTTGTCGTATTATTAACATTATTGATAGGGAGTATTTCTTCTTGCTGTCGATGAATTATTTGTACTATTCAGATCGTAAGGGATGCATTGCGCGCTCACTAATTTTAAATTACGATTTTAATTGTAAGGGTTCCCTTTTTATTCGCGAGCGCTTGCAACATTATTATTCCAATCTCTCTCTCTCTCTCTCTCTCTCTCTCTCTCTCTCTCTCTCTCTCTCACACACACACACATACAAGTTTATACAAATTATTGCAAAATTTGGTTTTTAATGAAGAAATAGTAAGTTACTAGGGTTTTCGGGATCGCTGATAATGAATCTGATATCAGATTTGCAATATAAATTGTTTAAACAATTTTATGTTAAATATAAAATTATTTTGTTTTTTATGGTGAAGGAAAATCTTTTATATTTATAATAATTATTGGTATATTATAAGAACGTTGACAAATTGGATAATATCGAGCAAAGTCAATATTTAAACCTAAAGGCAAAAAGATTAAACCTATCTTTCACATACACTATGAGTTTTAATACGACGACACATAATGGAAGAGGGGCAAGGAATAAATCTAAAACTAAATTGTACCTATGTACCAACCGGCAAAATTTATTAGCAAAAATTTTTTCACAAGAATACATCAGAAAAAGGCAAGCATAGGTAAAGATGAAATAGTTAAACCCACCTTTCCTACACATCAAAAGTTCTGATACATTGGCGCATCGAAGGGATGCAGACAAAGACGCGTGCTATATCTAAAACTAAAACATATACATATTTTATACATCATAAGGTCAACTACGATGGCACATTGGAGAAAGGTTGTACTGTCCCACATTTATACTATTAAATTATATACTGCAAAAAACGCTCGCTTTTTGATTTTCTAAAATCTTCGAACAGATGTTTGCGCGTACTTCGTCGTACTCATGCGATTGTACCGTCAACCTTAAAATCTAATTTTACATAAAACTTTTTAAATAATACTTGCAAATGAAAAACGAAGTCTGTAGTGCCGTAGTGTTAAGTTTAATGAATCGTTCTACCAAGAGAAAAATTCGATCGGACTTTTTGTTTTTCTAGAAGTTTGAAAATACAAAATACTCCGTGGTGGATTTGCAATGCTTTTGCACCAACATACCCTTAATTTTTTAATGTGTCATTATTAAATATAATGTTAAATATTAGATGTACACTCGATGGTAGATAATTCTCGTGGAACGTTTTTTAAATGCAAATATCTGAACTCCTCTCCATGTTATAAAACTTATTTGATATTGTTGTCAAAAGTGGGAGGATAACCCTGGGTTATCCTCCCACTTTTGACAACAATATCAAATAAGTTTTTTAAATGCCCTAATAAGATTGCAAGATCGATAAATTCTAACCAATCAAAAGCACGACTTTGGAAACGTTCCATAAGAATTAATTACTGCCAAGTATAAATAAATATATTCAATACAGCCAACATTCTATAAAAGTAGTTATAGCCACTAGTACACAGGACTGGCTTTAAAATTATAGAATAAAATAGAAATGAATTTTGAATATTAAAAAATGTTTTTAAATTTTTTGTAATTATTTGATGACAGTGATAATTATACTAACAAAATCTAACAATTAAGTAATATTAATTAAAAGTGTTTTTTTATTTACATTTATTAAATAATGTAAATTGTGAGATTATAACAATCATAACATTTATATTCTGTACTAAAATGTCATACATAATGCGATATTTACTTTTATATTAACTGATAACGATATCTTCAATCCCTAACGAAAAAAAATGTAAAAAATTGGAAAAAAACGTTATGAACTGCAGATAATAGCAGAAAAATGTCGGAATTGAGACACAGATAACAGTAATCTTTTGTTATCCTCAGTTTTATTTAGTTTGCTAGAAGTATTTTTTTTTCAGGTGTAAAATTTTACAATTTAGAAAATAAATAAAATGAATACGACAGACAATACCTATTAATAAGTGAAGACAACAGTTTTTTCATAGTTCGAAGCAGTTTTCTTCATTTTATATTCGCTGTCTTTTACGTTCACTAGTTTGTTCCCAATTAAAACAGCTATCTTCGGATTTCTACAAATTTTTCTTAACTTTTTTTAAAACATGCCTTTAATAACATAAAATAGAAAATTAACTTTTGAACAGTAAAAGGTTAGGCGAGTTTGATACATTCCGCAACGAAATAACAGATAAAAAAGAACTGAGATCAATCAACCAAAGTCAAGTTTATTATATTTAATCATAATTAAGCAACACAATTTGTTTGGTCAATGAAGGGCTTACTTAACTTAAAGTTGAATTTCATACTGATCAATTACGAACAAATCTCAAGATACTCACTACGTAACATGCCATGACCGTTTCATTGTGGTTATGGGGTTTTTATGACGTTATAATAGGTAAAAAGAAAATTTTAGTTGTTCACCAATAAACAAAATGCAACAGTCATAGCAAGTTACGTAGTAAGTATCTTGAGAGTTTTTAAGTAAATACTTCTATAGGCTCGACGGGTACACATTTTACCGGGAAGTGAATCGGCGAGCGGCGACTGTCATCGACAAACCGATCGTTACGAAAGTAGCGGCAGCTCTTGTCTCCCACCACGCACTCTTTGCCGCTCATGTTTGCATGCTCGCCTAGCTCAGCTATTCACTTACATATCAGCCGCACTTATATACATACGCTGCAAGCGGCTATCGGATTTTCTCGGATTTCGGACGCGCTAATATAGCGGTACCTTTTCATGATACTTCAATTATTTTGCGTCAACTAGACGACGTGACTTTTTTAATATACGCAAAACGTTTGCAGGTAAACATTATTGACTTATTGCAATAAACATTATTACTGTATGACACGTTCTGACGTAAACCTCGATTTACCGCACCCTTGTGCAAAAATACACTCTCTAAATTTTGGATTACGCACAATGTGTCATACAATATCGTACGACACTATTATTATTATTATATTTTCTTTATTCGTATTATACCTTGCCTATCCTAAATTGACTAGTTGATCAATAATTACTTCATCAAAGATTTTTTAACTCTCTGTCAATGTTGCGATTAAGTTGGAAAAATAAGAAAATGGCGGCGATTTACGCATCAAAATCACTAAATTGAAAAATTATAAAAATTTATCAAAAAAGTCACAAATAAATGTATTCTTGTAAATTATTACTTTGCAATCAATGAAGACGCATTTGAATTTGCGTCGAAGACTAATTCATTTCAGTTGTGCCGCGAAGACTATAGTATATATATTTTAAACTCTTGCGTCGAAGACTATAAGGTACATTTGCAGTGCGCTGCGAATACATATTCTATATATATTTCTCACTTTGTATAAACGTGATTCTCTGGCAACGAAACTATTCAAAATTTTCCAAAATTTCACACCATCTGTTTAAGTCATCACTTCTATCGGCATTCGGCTGTCCCCGAGACAGCCTCATTTTTCTAATTGATAAGTACATAACTTAACTTAGGTAAAGTAAGCCCTTTATCAACCAAAATAAAATGTTGTTGCTTTATTCTGATTATAAATATAATAAACTGGACTTTGATTGATTGATCTCATTTCTTAGTTCTCATCTGTTAGTTCGTTGCGGAATATATCAAACTTGCCTAACCTTATACTTTTTTAAAAGTTCATTTTTTGAGATTTTAGTCATTTTTAGTAAATTATTTTAAGTATTTGATATTTCTCCTAAAAATAAAATATAAGCATCCTTAGCTCCTTTTGACCATGGTTTTATTGTAACATTTTTATCACTAACATGAAATCACTGATTGTTCTGATACACTATCCTCGAATGATTTCTACACCTAGACACCAAAACCAAGTCCGAACTACCTATACCTCGGCATCGGCCACCCTGTACACTAAGACGCCTTCCTCGTATAATGTATGTACCTAGAAATAGAAAACCACAGAGCGCACCACCTAGACTTTGTCATCGGCCATTTTGTACACCGAGACACCGCCCTTGAATGATGCATTTACCTAGACATACAAAATTACGGAGAGCACCATCTAGACTTCGTCATCGGACACCCCGTACACCTAGACACCGCCTTCGAATTATTTCTACACCTAGATACAAAAAACCACGAAGCGCACCAACTTGACCTCCTCATCAGCCACCCCGTATACCTAGACACCTCCCTCGAATGGTGTATTTACCTAGACATAACAAATTACGGAGCGCACCACCTAGGCCTTGTCATCGGCCACCCCGTAACCTAGACGTCTTCGAATATCCATTTATCGTTTCCATTTATCTTGACTGAAATTGCAGATTTTATCTTGTGATATGCATGTGCGTCATTTTATATTCACAAACACATAGAATTCAAAAAAGATTATACCTGCACAAACAACTATTTGCAGCATCCCTTTGATCTGGACCAAAACTGCGGATTTTATCTTGTGATATGAATGAATACTTACAGCATTCGTCATTATATGTCACGAATGCAAAATTTTTAAAAAACGATTATATCTGCACGAGTAATTATTTGTAGCATCCCTTTTATGTAAATCGAATCTGCAGATAACATTTTGTGATATGCATGAATGCATAAATCGTCATTTTATATTCACAAACAAATAACTTAAAAAAAAAAACCGCTGCCAATTCATTGGCACGTAGCTTCCACCAACTAAATTTATAAGTGCAATAAATAAAATAATGTTTTAATATATCTATATATCTGCTTGCTAATGTATGAGACGATTTTTGATACACAATTTAATAAAAGTTTTGGATAATTTATTGTCTAAAAGTTAGCAGATCCCTCTGTTTTCTTATTATAGAATACGAACACTGTCGTCAATTTTTTTTCACAGAAATTCACGCATGTTTACGTGTGTTCCTAACCAACCTAACCATTAAAACAGCAGGTTATTCATTAGATAGGTCGCTCGCGCAATTTTCAAGAAAACGATTTTTACATTTTAGCTCTTTAGTTGAAAACCGCTTAATGGAATCGTTTAAAATTTTAACAGCAGATAGCTTTTTTATACCGAATCAACAAATACAATTTTGAAGCATTTGACTACATTGTTTTAGAGATATAAGAAATCAAAAAATTTTCAAAAATAATTGAAACCTTGATATCCTACGAACCATAGGGGTTTGAAAGCTGTGCAATAAACTTAGCTAAAACACATAAAATTACTACTTTTTCCCGAAATCTCAAGTGCAATAAGGCCTTTTTGCGTCCGTAATCGAAGCACAAAAAAAAATTCATTTATTTCAGTTTTCGATTTATTACTGAAAAAATAAGTAGTCAAATCACTTGAAATTTTAATGGGATATAGTTTGACACGTGACTCATCGGCATGATTTTTTTTTGCGAGGTTATGACATTTAGTTTCAGAGATATGAATTTAAAAAAAAATTGCATTTTTCATTTTATCTGCCGAACAAAGCGGTCAATCACGAGCACCAAACGAGGAAAAATAGGTAATTTTATCTCTTTCAAATGCATTATAGCTGAATCGTTTGTAACAATGGGATGATTGAAAAAAAAACGCAAACGTGTTTTTTAAAAATCAAAAAATGGCCATAAAGAAAAATAAAGTTAAGAAACTAAAAAATAACTATTTTCCCGAATTCAGAATTAAAAAATATATATGCATGTCAAATTTTATTGATATTGACAAAGTAGTTCCAGAAATATTACGGTATGCATATACACACATACACCAGCACACACATCCAAAGGGGAATCTGACGATTCTACCGATGCAACCTTGGGAAAATATTGGGTGCTAGATGTGTTTTAACAATATTTGATCTATTGAAATTATAAATTTAGATGGAAGGAGCTACATGCCAAAGGATGGGCAGCGGTTTTAATGACTAAAAGAGGGTAAGGGTAAAAATCTTAAAAAATAAAAACTAGAAAAGGTTAATATTGGAAATTCAAAATTTATAAACTGAGATTGCAAAAGTTGATATTTGTGGTTAAAATATCTCGATAGGGATACTTTTAGGAATTTCCAAATTTAGGTTTTCAAAATTACACCTTTCCAATCTTTTGGGACTTTAAATTTTATCTTTCGTTATAAATCAATTCGTAATTTTGTCCTTTTAAATCTTTGTTTTTCAAAATTTTTATCCTCACCCACTATGAGAGAGGTAAAGAAGAATTATTATTTTGATATACTTATCTGATAATTATTTGCTGAGTATCCTTTCAAAAATTTCGACCACAAATCCACGAATATTCATATTTCTACATAACCAGCAGCGCGCAACAGTACGGAAGCCTGGTGGGGACATCGGCATAGACACATTGATACACAGTGTGTGTGCGTGTGCGTACCAAAGCATGCAGACATACTATGTCTGCATGTATACATACCAAAGTTCGTCAAGCCGCCATATTCCATCTTTTTGATGCGAGTCATGGTTCGATAAACACGTCGCAAGGTAAGTTGAATTATAATCCGAAATTTTGCAAGTAATCCAAATTAGAAACATATTAAATTCGTTTTTAATTGTATATTTATGTCAGAAAGAATGTTTCCTATCAATATTTTTTATATTATAAAGCGTATGAATAATATATAAATTTCAAGTTCAAACTAACCTCAAAATCATTGTTAAAATATTGTACTGTTACTTATTTGATGCAATCATTGCATTATTTAATTTGAATCATTCCATTTTACATCAAATGCAGTTTTTAAATGTCTGGAAAACAAATACTTTAAAATTTTCCTTCTTAAAATTGAGAACAGAGAAAAGTGAAGCCGACTAAAACGAGTTTTGATTAGTGGCCTGATAAAAGGCGCGCAATTTTAAATTTTAGATTTTTTATGGCATTTTAGAGTTTTGTTTAGAAAAAAAAACAAATCACGTTATTGTGTTCTTAATTATTATTACTATTGTATTAAAAAAACATAAATGAAAATGAATATCATTAACTTTTGCTGTTAATTATAGTTTTAATTGTAATTCGGTTTATATTTTTAGTTTGAGGTTATAACCTCAAAATAAAAAGAGGATAATTTACTTTTGTAGTTTTTGTGAGAAGCACTTTCTACTATACACATAAATAAATAAATATATATTATATGTGTGTCTGCCCAATATAAAACCATTGTCAGTTTAGAATATATAAATTTTTTGTTCTCAAAGAATATGGAAATACTATCAAGCGCTTTAATAGGAATTTGCAAAAATTTAACAAAATTAAGCAGCTGTTATATTTGTTTTGGTGCATGCATGTATATTATTTGAGGAGACAACTGCTATTACAAAACGGCTTTACAAAAAATTCTTACTACGTACCCATAAGATTATTTAGAATAATGACTTTGAATCAGTTACTGAAATCAATACATACTGAAAATTTTGGCTTTTGTTGGAAAATGGTCTAAAATATAATTTCAACTAATTAAAGTGGTAAAAGTATAAGTCAAATTACAACTTATTATACACTATATGTATCAGAACTATATGATATATATTTTTGGAAATATTGAAAACTGAAAAATAAGTTGAAATTGGACTTAATCTTTTATCACTTGAATTAGCTGAAATTATATTTTTGACCATTTGCCGACAAAAGCCAAAATTTTCAATTTTTATTTAAGCTCATTTGTAAATTATTCTGAATGATCTGATGGGTGTGTGGTGAGTTTTTTTAAGACAATAATTAAAATCACTTCTGATCAGTCCAAACTTATTTTTACAAAGAATAACATCATAAGATATCGAATTATAGTTTTAAAGCAATTTGTGTCAAATAATGTACATGCATTAAACCAAAACAAAATTGTTCTGATAAAATAGAAATATACTGTTATATTTGTTTTGGTGTATGCACCTGTATTATTTGAGAACAATAACTGATTTTATACTCTGCAAAGTTAAAATAGTGAAATTCCACTAATTCATAGTGTATATACACTAATTGGATTAGTTAAAAATGCTCCACTGTGAATTAGTACATATACACTAATTACAATAGTGAAATGGTTGCACTATTTGAATTAGAGAAATATGCACTATTAAATTTATAGTGTATATGCACTAATTATAATAGTGGAATGGTTAGTGAAATTAATAAATTTGAATTTACTTAACGTAATAGTGAAAATCAAATAACTAAATTAAATATTAAGAATTCATAATCAATTTATTTAATGATTTTTACAAATTCTGATGGAGTAATAAAAAATGAATATCTGTAAGAAATAGCAATTTTATTCGTCACTATCGGAACTATTGCTATCGTGAGTCAAATTCATATTTTTTAAATTGACATATAATGATGCCACAATAGAAATTGACTTTTTTTCTATTAAGCGATATACGTACGATTCTATAAACGTATAGACATTTTGTAAAGACACTGGATACTGAATATTAAATATGAAATAAATTTTAATCAAATTATTACATGTAAGTATAGCATTGTCAGCAATAACATAAAAGTGGGGTGTCTCGTCATCAACTTGAATGATGTACGGTTGAATGGCCGATGTGCATTCAGATCGTTTCGATTTTACGAATTCTTGAACATTAGCTCCAGCCTATAAATAATATTTAAATTATTTTTATAATATAATACAATTTCATAAATTTTTCAAAATAGACAAAATTATAATATTCATTTACATTTATGTTTTCGATCATGAATCGATAGGGCTCGATCATTTTAACTTTCTTTTTCTGGGAACTATCCATTGGCTTATCAACTTTTTTCTTTGATTTATTTTTGACAGCATTGCTTACTGGCAATAATGTTATCAACAGAAGTAAAGTTTTTAAAACATCTGGAAATGAACGAGTGACTTTATATTAAAAACCTGTCAACCCGACATATTTATACAGTGTAAATTTTGATATATATATATATATATATATACCGTCGGTTATAGCCTTATGTTTTTTCCATAAATCATAATTGCAAATTCTTGTATATTCAAAAATACGTGGAACGTAATATGGGCCAAATTTAGACAAGAAATCATCACATTTTTCTGGAAACATGAGTTCGAATTCAGCTATTATCTGGAAAAATGTATTTTTTAAAAACTGAGCTAAAGAAGAATACACAATTAACTGAATAAAAAATAGTTTACCATATCGCCATTGTAATCTTGCAGGCGAGGATATTTTCTTTCTGTTGAAAAAGGTTTCTTTTAAGGTAGCTGTAATCGATTCCTTATGCTCAGGAGAGGGATATTTGTACTCCATGTATGATATCTGCAAATTATAATTATGAAGATCATGTAAATTATAAATATTTTTTTGATAAACTTTCGATAACTTTTTCGTACTTGTACATAAATTAATTAATTATTTGTATACCTTTTCAGCCAATTCTTCTGGAGATAACATAGCAATGTTGCTGGACGTTTCAGTTGTTAAAACTTTACTCTTTTTTTTCAAGACATATTTTTTGTCTTCAGCTTTAAGTTTCTTTTGTACTTCAGCAACTCTAAAGGGAATAAAGCCATATCTTGTTCGTGGATCATAAAAATGTTCCTATAATGAGAAATGTACTTGTTAAGAATGCAAGAAAATAAATTTTTTCTTTGCAAACCAAATTTTTATTTAATTACTGACATAGCCAAGCTCTTGAGTATCATCTTTTAAAAATGGAAATTCTCCAATTATGCGTTGAGCAAGTGCAATCACACCTTCAGTACGTGGATAACTAAACAATAAGTTTAATTAAGACAAATGGTTATTTATTTTAATTGTACACATCAATAACTCGAACTTACTTCCCTTGCGTTGCTATCAGTTCTGCAACTAAAACTCGTACAAAAAGTCGTCTTTTCGATGGCGTAAAAAAAGATTTTTTTACCAAATTTTTTCATTGTTCATGATTTAATAACACTTTTTGAAGTGTAGGAGTGCGCTGTAAAAAAGAGTATAAAAATGCAGCTTGGTAATAATAAAATCTATTGAAGAAGAAAAATATTATTACCATAAATTCATGTGGTTTGGCCGATGTAAATTTTTGAGAATCACTGCTGGATTTAGTAGTTTTTTCCTCTGAGTTATTTTTTTCGTGATTTTCTTTATCAGCAGCGCTTTCTAAACATGTTGATGAACAAGGGATACTTGCTAATTTTCTTCTTTTAATGCCAATGGAGCTACACTCTGTATTATTATCTATTGTTGATAATTGGATAGTTTCATCAAGCGTTCTCTTGCCATTACCATGATTTTCTAAATTTTCCTGTTTATCAGTTTCTTTATTTAAAGGTATTGATGTATTTCCATCTACGTCTAAAGTAAATATTTCCATGATATCCTACAAAATTAAAATAAATATTTCAACTACAATTCCCTACTATAACAACAACTTTAGTATGATATTAATTTTACCGACTGCAATAAATTGGATTGGCCCATTCTTATTGACATTTCTTTTAGATCAGCTTGAGTTAAATCCAAAAAAGTTTTACCACTAATACCTTCATCTAGAAAATAATAATAAAGTTAGTCTAGAATCGAAAGTTTTTATACATACACAAGATACGATTTTTCAATGTGTCATAAAAAACATGCACGATTACTAGAATCTTTGGACCCATTTTCATGATTGATTATCATTCTTAATGAATTGAATGAAACAGTATCATTGAAAATAGAGAATCATGTATTGTTAAAGTACAGTACATTAGGTTTGAGGATTTTAAGAGTCAAAAAGTAAGGTTTGGAGGAAAAAAATTCATAATCAATGACGAATCCAAGGAGAGGGCAATTACTCTATTAATCCTTCACCACAACATTTAATAGGAAATTTTATTTTTAGGATATGAATTATGGGTTTATGAGTTGGAGATTGTTTCTGTATTTATGGTGATGGAATGACAAATGTAAAAACCATGCATTGATGTCTTGTTACTTTAGGGTTTATGGTTTTTTAAAGTTTTGGTATAGGATAGGCTGAGATCAAAATCCGGTGCAATTTTACACGTTACTTATGCAAAATATAAGCAAAAGCTTAAAAGCAATATTTATTTGTGGTTCTTACCAATGCTTTTGCATTTGTATGATTATATGACGTAAACTAATATAATAAAGAGCATCATGAGCTGGATTACTATTGGGTTTAGACTAATAACAAACAGGTTTATAATATGGAAAATCTTTTACTTGTAAAAATCTTATCGGGCTATCATTACGACCTATACAGAAACCCCATGCTAACAAATCTGTATCATACAATACAGTATGACATTCTATAATTAACAGAAAAATTTTGTTATCCTCTGTTACAATGATTTCTTCTATTCTCACGAAAAGATGTAAGCTATCGTTCCTTGATGAAGCTTTTTCCAAAATAACAAATAGCTTTGGTCGAAATTCAACACCATTGACTAAAACCGATTTTGTGACACATACAGAATTATTACCTTCAAAACCAAGTCGAAGAAGATACTGTCTAGTTAATGTACTGCAAACAAATTTTGTTTTACCAGTTACTACTTCATGATGGTTTATTTTAACATTTCCTGAACTCCACTTTTCACATTGAATACATTGTGATACTCGAATTATAGTTTTTGGTATGTTTTTAAAATTATTTACAGCTTGAGCTCGCTTGGCCAATTCGTTGTTTTCCTTCAAACCTCATACAGTAAAAGTGAACAAGAGGTCCAGACCAAAGAACACATTCAGAATAATGCATTGCGTGATGAAATTTGTTGATGATATTAACACTTGGAAATAAATTTTTAAAGATTCTACGAATTCCTGAAGTAGATTATCATAAAGAGAAAGCAAAGGTTTTTGTAATTTTGGTGAAAAAATAATTTCCATTATTCGAAGTAACAGAATTATTAGATACATGTGTTCATCTCCTTCTTCAATCTTTCCTGCGAGTAGAAATGGCAAAGCTCTAGTCAACAACCATATTTGCATAGCTTTCTGTTTAAGTGTATGATCCTTTCTCTTGAGTATATCTTCGGTAAAATTTGCTGAAGGTTTATTTTTAACTTCAAGATAACCATAATTAAACAAATGTATGCGATTATTTAAAAAAGGAATATCAAATCGTTTTTGGACACATACATATTCATGGAGAACTAATTTACAAATCATTGGACATATACCGCATAAAAAGTCATGCATAATGTCAAATACTTTGTTGTTTGTAATATGAAAATATAAAGATTTATTCAAGTAGCAGTCACCTTTCATGCCCGTTGCTGTCTTTGAAGCATCAGAGAAATTTGTACTTTTCAGTAATTCCAAATGCTGATCATATACATTTTTAGTACGAACTTGAGATTTTTCAAAAGAACAATTGTGTAGATTTTATAGATTATACAAACACAATGAACAAAATAAATTTGCTGAAGGACTCAATAAGTTGAAAACGTCATGAAGGGCTAGTGCATCTCCACAAAAACTTTCAATGGAAGCTCGAAGAATAAAATTTTCATCTCCAAATTTCAAAGTTATTCCCGCATCACTTTCTAATTGGGCTAACTCTTTCATAAAAGAAGAAAGAATTTTCTCGAAGCCATACTTTTGGACATCAACGTGATGAGCTACTATCAAAACATGAATACTGTTTAACGCAGAATTCATATGAGCAGGTAAATTTGAAATTTGGTAGTAAAATACTCCAACCTTATGAACACCCGTTTTAGAACCTAAGGGACCAACAAGTTCTTTCTCATCGAAATATAATTTTAATCTTAAAGCTTTTTTGTACTTTTGAAAGAAAACATGATTCTTAAAATGATTCCCGTCTATAAATGACTCCAAACTACCATCAGAAGATGGCTGCTCATTATCGATAATTAACCTGACTTCTTGATTGCTTAAAACCATTTTTAAAACCTTTATTACAGGAATATATTGATAAGATTCTACGACCTCTTTTGATACATACGATAGAGTTGTTTTATTTAATCTGGAATCCACACGTCGACCCAAAGGAATTTCGATTGGATCAATGTAGTCACTATTTTCATGCAGTGCCTTCATTTGCTGTTCAAATGTTTTTAAATCTAGAAATGGATTTTCGTTATCAAAAACCTTATTAACGTCTCTAATAATTTCATTATTTACTAGATGTTGAACCAGTTGAGCATTTATTTCATCTTTTAATGAACTTGAGTACATTGAAAGCAAATTTTCACTATGGTTTAGAAATCTTGTTATAGCAGATCCTGTCATAGAGCTATCACTATGCAATTTACAAATCATTTTAACAATGTAAGATCGCAAATCTAAAGGGGCATTTACAATATTCCTAGCCATATTATTGAATGCTTCAGCTTCCATTTCATGATTCTCTAACATATCGTTATTGTTATATTCCATATTTTCATCCATTTCAACTGCATTGACTTCGTCATCGGCAGCAGCTGTTGCCAAATTTGCTTCAGCCAAGTGGTTATTTAATATGTGACGTCTTAAGTTACGAAAATGAACAAAATTGCTCTGACAACCATTTTGCCCACATATGAATCCAGTATCAGGTATTCCTTTGGTAACATTAATACTATGATACATAGTAAAATGTTGTGTAAAATCTTTTAATCCTCCATCAGGAATTAATTGATATTGGCATAGAAAACATCGTAATCCATCCATATCGAGTTAAAGTAAGATTGTTGAAAAGATTTTTATATAGAAGAATGCTATTTTCTTACATTTAAGATTAAGAGTGCTCTCTAATCCTGAACGACCAATGAGAACACGAGATTTTATAACAAATATAATTTGTTAAAAATAAAACACGTGCAAATGCAGCCATGATGATCTGTACGTTCTCGTAACCAACATCTTTCACTGATTTCATATTGAAATTTCACTATTTCAATAGTGAACCATCAGATTTCACTGCCTAATTTAGTGAAATTTTTTATCCCGGAAAAACAAAGTTTTATTTTCATTAATTAATAGTGAAGTTCTACTAATTTAATAGTGGAAAAAAGTTTCACTGTGACAATTAGTGAAATTTTCACTATTTTAACTTTGCAGTGCACTGACCCCGTTTCCTCTTAAGAGACTGGCAAACCAAAGGAGAAAATAGCGGCGGCTCCGTAATCAGAATCGCCGAGATCCATCAATGACTGCGACAGTAGTACCCATACACACACACGCACACACACACACACACACACACACAGAGTCTTATATAGGGATGAAAGTTTCTTCTCCCGCGAGCCATAAATACGGCCCCCCTCCGCTCCCTCTCTCTCTCTCTCTCTCTCTCTCTCTCTCTCTCTCTCTCTCTCT
>QLSS01000711.1:28109-40025 GCA_024372645.1 Trichomalopsis sarcophagae | reverse complement strand
CTGTTCCTTCTACCTGTGAGGAACACCTAGCTGTTCCTTTTATCTGTCAGAAACAGTGCGCTGTTCCTCTCATATATATAAATATATGAGAGGACCAGCGCATATATATTATATATTAACCTATATTATTTTCTTATACCTGTTCTTGTGACTATTTCTGTTCCTTGTTTCTTTTTGCGTGTAACGGGCTTATCTATATTGAAAACTAAAACCCGATCGGGACGCCGCCTGGTGATGAGAAAAGATTTGCTCTTCACTAAGGGAATCATTGCCGCCGCCAGCCAGCGTTGGAAACCGGATGTGCAGAAATCGCACCCAACAGCAAACTTCAGAGTGAAAAGACATTGTAAATATATCTATATACATCAATATATATATAAATATATTTACAATGTCTTTTCACTCTGAAGTTTGCTGTTGGGTGCGATTTCTGCACATCCGGTTTCCAACTCTGCGTGTTGCATCTATAAATAATAATTTTGTACGTTCAGGTCCAGAGCTCGATTAAAAATGTCATACTTGATGAAACAGAACTAAATATCAGAGATTAGAGGAGAGATTGCCGATGCCGTGTTAAAAATGCGTGCCGAATTCGATCATGACGCCACTTGCGGCCTGCAATCGAACTATACGCATCTAGAAAAGGAGCGTAGGGGAAGTATACGCATCCAGCGGTAGTGGAGGAGAAGGGAGAGGTGCTATATATTCTTAGGTCCATCGCCCCTGACGCGGCGGAGGAAAGTGACAAACGGCGACTGTCGAATTTGCGCATCCACACCTCGCGGTAGTTTAGTAAACAACAACATAAGTGTAAAAAAATTAGAATCTAAAACTTTTGAAATCTCATGATTGAGAACTTTAATTTTTTAGAGGGATTATGGTGAAACCGACACAAACAAGTTAAGTTTAAGCTTAAACAAAGCTAAATTAAACTAATATGCCACCCCAGCCTCCCGATAAACATATGCTACTATCAGTTTTCATATGCCAACGACGATCGTGGCGGCGCGGTCTACATTGTTGCTTGCTATTCTTATGCACTCGGGTTCGAGTCCAAGTCTCAGCAAATTTTTTTTCTACTTGCTGATAAAATATATAATACAATTTTAAATAAATTTAAATTATCTTATTAGTACGATAATGCTTTATAAAATACATTGATATTAAAAAAAAATTATTAATTTGTATTCCTATAATTCAAGAAGTTTTATAGTATACTTTTTTTTCATAAACGATTAAGTAAATTATACCTATATTTATTGCAGGCCCACCGTATACTTTCCTAAATTGAAATATAATTGCAGAAGCAGAATGGCAATTTGCGTTATTATTGTATACTGTATATATTATCAGCAAGTAGGAAAAAAAAAATTTGCTGAGACTCGGACTCCAACCCGAGTGCATAAAAATAGCGAGCAACAACGTGGACCGCGCCGCCACAATCATCGTTGACAAAGAAAAACTGAAAGTAGCATATGTTTATCGGGAGGCTGGGGTGGCTTTTTAGTTTAATTTAATTTTGTTTAAGCTTAAACTTAATTTTTTCGTTTTAATGTAATTGTGAAAACGTTATTGTACTGATAAAATAATGTAAATTTATTTAAAATTGTATTTTTTCGTTACCCATAAAACTATAAATAATTGTAGTTACACATTGTACGTCCCCTATGTACTAAAAGAATAATAATATTTCTTATTGTTTTTACGCATTATAAACATTTTATAAGCAAATAAAAAAAATAAAAAATTTGCCGAACCTCGGACACGAACTCGAGTGCATATAAACACCAAGCAACAACGTAGACCGCGCCGCCACGATCGTCGTTGTTGTATGAAAACTGAAAGTAGCATATGTTTATTGGGAGGCTGGGGTGGCTTGTTAGTTTAATTTAGCTTTGTTTAAACTTAAGCTTAACGTGTTTGTGTCGCTTTAACCATAATCTGTCTTCCGTCTAATAAATTAAAGTTTTTAATTATGAGGGCCATAAAGACGATCATGGCTACTGACCTTAAGGGCTTAGAGTTAATTGTTTATGGATCATATTCATCGCTTACGCCAAAATCCTTGACAGTTACGGCCGCTTATGTTATGTCCCCTATATGCTCTGCCGCGCCGCGGCCCGCGATGTGATTGTGTACTCTCTAGTTCCCCCTTCGCCGCTGCTGCTGGTGAGGAAGCTAGTTGCTTACGGCCGCCCCTACTTCTAGTTCAAAGCGAAAACCACAGGGCGGCGCTAGCTTACGACTGTATATGGCACGGTACGCTTTCGCCCATCCTCATCGGCAATCTCTCATCTAATCTCTGTAAATATTCATAAATCTTGTCTGGGTACATGTTTTTTTTAAATCATGGAGGTTTCAACTGTGATTTTAAGACAATTAAAAAACAGAGAGATTAATTGGAGAACTTTATGCAACCTTGACGACCTTATAAACACTATAATATTTGAACAGTTTATAGATGTTAGAAAATTTAAGGAAATATCTATTCCTTATTCAGTGCAAGTAAAAAATAGAGTAAAAACTATTTATGATAATTTCAAGACTGATGATTGTATTGAAAAGGCTATTGAGAGTTTTGTGAAAGTGGCTCTGAAATTTAATTTACTGTATGTATTCAGTATTCCACATGAAAAGTGGTTTTCTTTTTATTTAAAATTATATCTTCAGTTCCTCCAAAAAAATGCAATAGTCAAAGTACAGCAGTGCAACAGGTATTCTTTAGATAACCACAAAGGAGTAACAATAATCGCTAAAAGCGATATCAAAGCAAGAACAGTGATTCATGGTTTGTTTGGTGTGAGCATATCATTATCGAAAGTAGATGAACATATTTTATGGACACGAAACCAAGATTTTTCCATACTAATGACATATGGAGCAAAAACACCTAAGATGTTTCTTGGAAGTCTAGCTTTTGTAAATCATGACTGTTGTCCCAACAGCAAGTACTTTTTGTCATCGTCAAACTTGGTATCATTAAAAACAACTAGACCAATTAAGAAAGGAGAAGAACTGTTTGTTGAATACAGTAATAATTATTTTGGAAAAAATAATGAGAACTGCGAGTGCAATACTTGCAAAGAAAGAAAAAAAAGTGAGTATAAACGAGTTTTATTACAATGTTATTGAGATATTTTCCTTATAGTACAATTTTATCTTGGCGTTATTTCTATTTAGTATAGAACCTCCTTAAAATCATACTTATCTATATATTGAAAAACGATAATTTGTACAATGTTCTGTAGGTTTGTATGCAGGCTATTTTTATAACGGATTATTTATATATGTGTGTATATTTATATAAAAATTTGCTTTGTCAAAATCAAACCTGAGATCATTCGACCAATATAACCTATTATGTATGGAATCATGGTCTTCACGTGTTGCTCCAGCATCCCCACTTTGATGTACACTTACAGTCTACATTAAAAACTTTTTTATTATAGTCCAAATTTTTTCTTTTTAATGCATCCCGAAAAAAATCTTTTCTACTTGAATTATACATGTGTATATAGACATTTATACCAAAAGCCGTGCTTCAACCATATTTTTTCATTGCTCTCAGATACTTAAGGAGGTTTCTCTGATTTAGAATTAACTATTCAGATTCAAGAATAAAAAACCACACACGTAGATATGTATAAATAAAAAACTTATGCAAAATTTTGAGTCATTTGGATACCCTATTGACAAGATATTAATAAAAGTATTTTTTCCGATTTTACATAGAGGCTTATGGGGAATCACATTTTCCTGGTTTTAATTTGCAAATATTTATTGTATTAACAAACAGTTTCTGTTGCAAATTTTAGTATGAAAAAACTAATTTCCAACTAATTTGACGGATTTAAATTGGTTTTAAAAAAGATCAATGGGTACCTCTATGCATAATAATTACTTAGTTGAATAAAAAATATGTCCACTTCACCTCAAAAACAGAATCAAATGTCGTTTGTATCAAATTTTTTTGTTGTGTAAATAGTTCTATTTTTGTATCTAAAATCATTATTTGTTATAAATTAGCTTTTTATAAGGCCTAAATGACATATCTCTTGTATCAAAACAAAATAAGAATTTTAAGAAATTATCCTCATTTTGACTAGCGACGTACCCAAGCAACCTCCTTAGTGTTCTACAATAATGTTACATTTCAGACCCGTGTATGCGGAATAGATGAGCTTAATCAAACCTGAGATCATTCGACCAATTTAACCTGAATAATCTTGGCTTCTTTGTGGGAGGCACAAAGAACCTTGTTCAGAGAAATTCGAGTATTTCTTGAATTGAGATTAATTGAATGTTGCATGCAAAGATTTATCCGGTATAATACAAATAAAAACACTACACTTTACGGAAAAGGCCAAGCGGCATAAAAAACCCTTTTATTGAAACAAATACACTTTATACAAACATATACAAATGTCATTTTTGGTTTTTTACAATGTTTCTTAGTTTATACCATTCTTTAAACAATTTTTTAAGCAATTTAACATAATTATAAATAAAAAATTCAATTGTTTAATTTTTCAACATTTTAAGGTGTATTCGTCCCCTTAATCGTATATGCCTTAAATGCGATTTCGTCCTGTTGGAACCATCGTTCGGGATTTTTGGGCCAGAATCTTTCTAGCGTAATACGTTTTATGTTCATTATATGGTCTTTAACGTCACGTGTCCGTGAGTCGTCTTGGTGGGATTCCGATATTGAATTTGGGTTCGTGCGCGTGGTTAGCTCGGCGTCCGTTGTCACATATCCCTTTAAGGTGTCGTCTTTAGCTTGTCCGTTTTGTTCGTCCTCGAGGATGCTGTCGTCGTTGTTGCTAATTTCGATAGACGGTAGAGGTGGTTTTGTATGGTTTTTCGATGTAGATACTGTGCATTGTGCGCCTTCCGCAACAGTAAGGCAAGCAGCCAATGAATCAAAATCTGGCGCTTGTAAGCCTAAAATCCGTGCTGATTGTCGTTTATCCATTTTTGGAGTATCAGGATCGCATCTACCACATCACATCTTCATAGCATCCCTTCTTAGACAGCACGTGGCAAAAATAGCGTTTGAAACTTCCACTCACTCATTGCTTATAGGTTCTCTGTAGTCTTGTTTTGAACGATGCTTGCCAGATTTGCTGCTCTGCCGCGAGGTTTTTCAATTTCACGTCAGGGTCACCAGTTTGTGGGTGTAATCTTTCCGCAATATCAAATTTACGAGGAATCGAGGCTTGGATATGCCGGGGCGTCGGCGTCGGGCGGAGTGGGAGCTGAATAAATGATGAAATTCTAAAGCAGTATTTAATAATAACTTAATTAGGTGTTTATCACAGAGCACAGGTTGTTTCGGCACTAGGCTGAATCGAGTCTAACCCGCCGAAAGCGCTAGACTCTGATAATGTGCCGCAGCTGTGGTGACATAATGCGGGAGCTAAGTTATAATGTTCGATTTTCTGTTTGTGTTAGATTTGCGCTAGTTAATAAAGTGTTCTTGGTTGAAACTGCTGATTGCGTCGCGACACTCGAGGTGGCAGGTATAGTGGAGCCACCACAAATGTCGTTATGGCTGGGAGATTTAGATAGAACTTCATTAATAAAAGCACTAGTGCAATTTTTTGTGTTTATCCTTTAGCCTCCTTTCAGCGCGGCAGAATCCCCTCGGGAATCGAGATCCTACCGAGTCGAGCTGAGCCGGAGGTATCGAATCACAAGAAACACAAAGACCTGGCGCCTAACAAATATCGGTTTCAGCGAGTTAGCAGTTTAATGTTTGGTTGAAAAAAGGTGTATTCAGTCATTGGTTGCACCCCAAAATGCACCACATTACAGCACTTACTTTGCGATAGTGTGCGGTAAGCAGACGCAACTTTTAGTGCACTCCGGCTGTACACTGTCGATACCTTCCGTGCATAGCATTTGCCCATATTGGTGCTCCATATAGCATTATTGATGTAGTTACACTGGCTAGGAGTAATCTCCGACCCTGGGTAGGTCCCCCTACGTTAAGCATCAACCGCGATAAAGCAGCACCCACTTTTACTGCCTTATCATTCACCACCGTAAGATGCTGCTTAAATGTTAGCTTTGCATCAATGGTGATGCCACGATACCTTATGATCGGTTAAGAAACAATTCCATGTCCGTCCACTGTCAGCGTTATATATTCCATCTTCTTTCTGCTAGATATAAGTATAGCCTCCGTTTTATGGCTGGAAAGTTCTAGACCTGTCACCGTCAGCCATTCATGGATTATGCGAATAGCCTCATTTGCAAATTATTCTACTTCTTTTTCCTTTGCCACCACTACTGCCGCAATGTCATCGTCAAATCCTATAACTGTTGCTCCTTTAGGTAATTCTAACCTTAGTACTTCATCATACATGATGTTTCTCAATGGTGAGCCAAGTACTGACCCTTAGGGTACACCTCCTATAACTTCATAGGCTTCAATACAATTTTTGGTGTCATATAATAGGATTCTGTCCTTCAGGTAATCATCCTTTTTATATACGGAGGCATCTTCTATTTGGCAAGTGCTTCATGACTCTTACTCCAGTTTTCCAAGTTGATTGCGTTGTTAACATCCAGTGTGGCAATGGAACAGTACTTCTTTGTTCCTTTCTTCAATTGTACAAGTCTACAAATGTCTCTGGATGCGCGTGGATGGCATGTTTCAATGCTATGCTGGGTATGCCATGTTATCTAGGGAACAGTGTAGTCACTACACAGTGCAGTAATTTAGGGCACTCGGGAGGGGGTACGTTACTTTCCTTCAGCTTCTTCATTACTATTTTATAGGGTCTTCCCCAAGGATCCTTATCGACCTCTTCCTGTAATTCTTGAAGGCTCCATAGCTTACTGTCATGGATTGTTCTCTTTAACTTCCGTTTAGCATCCTTGATTTCTTGGTTGCAGGCATCCACTGTTTTCCGGCCTCTTCCAGTCTTGCAATATTTCTTCCTTGCCCGCTGTTCCTGCCTCCTGGTTCTGTGACATTCGTTGCGGGCTCTCTCAATCTTTTTGTCCCACCAGTATACTGGTGGACGTCTCTGATTGGGTATTCTTCTTGGCATGGCGGCGTCGCAGACTCATGTATCGTTATCCATCACCTGCATATCTTTGCTATTCGCCGACCCAGACAACTGCATATCTTCTAGTGCATGTAGAAATAAGTGCTTACGTGTATGTGTGCTGGCAAAAGCGTGTAGCTCGGCTGCCACACTGTAGATAAAAGTGATTGGACCGGACAATGAAACAACTAATCAAAAAACGAATAGAATAATTAGTCCTTTTTAGAATAGCAAAAGTGATTTTCTAATTGTATGTATGATATAGTAGAATTCTATAGTGTCTGGCTTGGTTATGCAGATAGCCACTCACGCACTTGCATTTCTCAGTCGGTTATCATGGATTTTCATATCAAAAAGTATGCAAATATTCTGATTAGATTACTTTTTTTATAACTTTGGAAATAAATTTTTTTTCGCAAAACAGTTTTCAAGGGTATATTCTACAGGAAACTTACTAATAAAAAAGTTTTTAATAAATTATTCATCATCTTCCCCTATAGCACCTGATATTTTGACAATATTGCCTCAACATTGCATTGCAAGACTAGCTAGATTCGGCAATATTGCCAGTGCTTAGAACAACATTGCTGCAACCATTAGGCAATGTTGCGACGCACCAAAATGTCCGCTTTTTCATTGCAAGGTTGGTTATCAACCACACAGGTCCCAATATTTTGGAAACATTGCTTAAAGATTCCTAGTTTTCGCAATATTGCACGGAACCTCATTAATATTGCTTCAACTATTCAACAAACATTGCTACTAGATTGTACAATATTTAATTAATATTGCAATAACCTTAAATTATTTTCGCATTAGTATAAAAATTTGTATAATGATTTTTATAATAAATACAGGCACTGTTATAAGAAAACGAAAAAATATGATTTGTTTGTAAATACGTCATCAGCATGCGTTTATTTTGTTGCGTAACTGTGCAGACAATTTTTCAAAGCAAAACGAATTTTTATAACGTTTATTTCATGAAAAGTTTCCTACAAATATCGTGAATTAAAAACAATAGATTTTTTGAAGTTTTAAATCAGGCTTGACCCTTTAATCGTTCAGAAGCTGGAAACTCGGTGTAATCTTCTTATTCTAAAAAAGACATTGTAATCAATCTACTCCTTTCTTGATTGTTTGTTTAACTGGCCTATTCGCTTAGCCACCTTGGCCCTTCAGATTACCCATCGGCCAGTCAGATCACTTAGATGGTCAGTACACATCGCGTCACGTCATTGTGTAGGCTGCAAGCTTAACGAAGTACATAACTTTTTAATACGCTCATAATCGTCGCGATATCGTTTTATAATTCTACTTGTTTATAATGCTACTACTATCTATTCGTTCTCTGATTGGCCTGTCGTTTTCGCGCGCGATTTCTACGTATGTAAGAATTCCTATCCTTAAAATTTGTAAATTAATAAAATACGATAAGAACGCCCTACGGTAGGAATATAGTCACTCATACAAGCACAGAATATTTATATACATACACACATCTATACAGATACTTTTCAATAATAATGTGCTTGGAGCTCTGGAAACATATATATGTACGTTTAGAAAAAGCTTATTTTATTTACATTTCATTGTAGGATACAATGACAAGAATGGGAGAATTTTTCAGATAAAAATACAGAAAATAAATAATATTAATTAATATATTAATTATAATATTTTATTAGTTACCTGATGATTTTATTCATTACATTAAACAAAAAAATCACTAAGTTTTGGTATTTTTATTAATAAAACGTATCGCATTAAAAAATAAAATCTATATTTTCAGACTCCTCAAATGATGAAGATTTCCAAGGATTTACGAAAAGTTTGAATGGTAAATAAGAAGGGAATTTTGAATAAAAATAATAATTTTAATAATTAATTATTATTCTGCAAGAAAATTACTTGTACAAATTTATATTACTTATACGCGCCAATGCATTAAGTAATAAAATATGTTGTTTTCTAGAAAAAGAATTCGGTGACTGCATTTCCTGCAAGCATGATGATCAGCGATCTGGTAATTTTTATTATGCATTAGTAAAAGCTTGATTTGATTGTTAAAGATGCAAACACTCTTTGTCGTCATGATATATAATTTGAATAAATATCAAATGTACTTTCTAGATTCATTAGACAGAGATGATGAAATTACGAACTTTCCTGATGTCAGTTTAGATGAACGATTATCAAGTTCATTTGTTCGGCTAGAACGTCTTGTTGACACTGTTATGGATGGTAAGAATTTCAAAATTTGAATCATTTTATTACACTTTTTGCTATTAATTCATTTGCGATTAGGGAAAATCGTCTTTACAATATAAACTTAGAGAAATGAATTAATACTTTTCATGAAACTATATCAGTTTTAATCTTTAGGTTATTTATTATCTTGCTACCATCTACTTGCTTCACTCGTTCACAAACGCTTACTCAAGGATAAAATTAAATTCTGGCACTAGTATCGAAATGTACTATTCTTATTTTTAGAGCTGTTAGTTAGAAAATTAAAACAATTAGTACCTTTGTAGTTTATATTATGCCATAAAGGATAGCATAGTCATGCAATTATTATATTATATAATTAAAAAAATGATATTATATTTTTGCTAAAGACCTCATCTTTTAAGACAATATCAAAATACATGCTTTATGTCATTTTCTATTAAAAATGGAGATAACATTCTGTTACGCTTAGAATGTCGATCGGCATAGTTCTAACTCGCGATCCACAGGTTCTGTGTTTGAGCCGAACTGAAGGCATTTTTGACATAGAGACACCCCCATGCTCATATAAGTGTCTTATATAACATCAAAGCTTCACTGGTTTGGATTCCACTGTATCAATTGTAGGTCGCATCAATTGCGTGAGTTGCTCAAAAAATGGTTTAAGCCCACTTAAAGTACTCCTGAACGCAAGTGATGCAGACTTATGTAATACTTTCGAGAACGACTAAATTACACTGTTTACCCTTTTGTAATGGGTTTTATCTTCATCCCTGCACTACTTTTGCACTGTGAACTAAATATTCCAAATAAAATTTCCAAATTTAAATTTATAGATTTAGCATTCGTTCACTTCCTTCACTATGGATTTTTGATCTGTAAAATCTTAAGCCTACCTTCGATTTGCTTATCGTAAAATTCATAAATGAGTTTTGTTTAGTCTGCCTGTGCAGACATTTGTATACAAATGTGAAAAAGCATTTAGTTTTATGCTCGTTCCGTAAGGAGCGCGCGAGTGAATGCTTGCAGATAAAAATGAATTGATGAATGATAATAAAAGCTTTCATTTTCACAAATCCATTCACTGATTCATCGAATTCCCTAGCGTCAGACGCCAAGATAATAAACGACGACGACTCGTCTCTGCAATCTACACTAAATACGCCTCCACCTTTACTGCCTCCCAGACAGAAAGTTACTCCACAGGGACATCAGCAGCAAAGCAATCACCGACAGGTACAATCAATCTTTTAGTCCTCATCAAGGTGTCGTCATTGTTAATCGATAACCAACCATAAAATGATTTTTTTCAGGGATCGGCTGGCAAACCATGGCCAATGGCTGCCCTGACGTTGTCGTCAGAAACCCTGATATCACCTGACTTAGTTGTCCAGCCGGCTAGTAACCTGAGCCAGACCAGCATGAACTCGCGAACCACGTCGCTCAAGATCCAGCATTGCAGCACTCCTCAAGTTTTTCAGGAAAACCTCGAAAGCTTCGGTAACTTTTCATTACACTAATAAATAATCCTTGACGATTTCTCGCTTTCTTGTCCTAGTCCTTGATATGAATTTATAGGTTTAAAAATAAATTTTTATATTTTCATTACTTACATTAAACAAAAAAATCACTAAGTTCTGGTATTCTTATTAATAAAATATAGCATTTATTAGGTTTATGAAGCGGTCTTGAACGCTATTCTTTTTATTGTCATCAAAAAATGGGCAAGAATATTGTATGGCTTTCAAAAAGTTTGTAAAATCGAGTACTTATATACGAATATTTATTCTTTCGTATATAATATTTTATTATACTTACTCAAATTTTGCATATTGAGAAATTAAATTTAATAATAAAAAAAATGCTATCAACATTTTTTTTGTGCTTCTAGTCTGAAAAAATTGAATCCAATAATTAAAAAAGAGGTTTTATTACCATTTTTTGTGTTCTTCTTATTTGAATTCTAACTGAAATAAACTAATCTTCCTATTCTTCCTATATTTTTTTTCTCATTTCAATATCTTTGACTTCCTAGTTCTGTTTTCCATTACTTGTAATCACTGAAATGATTTGATATTTCAATATCTTCACTTTCATTATATTTCCTGTTCCGTTTTAGTCTTCATTCCTTTTTCTAGTTTCTTCTGGATTTCTCTTCTCTCCCTTTATGCATCCATTTCGTTTCTTTCCAATCCCCTACTTTCCTGTAAGCTTCCACCATTCTGTCGGATATTTATTTACCACATCTTTAGTTTCTCCCTTACACATACTTTCGATCGACTCTATTCTCCCATCTTTAGTATTTTCAGAATATTATTTCTTGTTTTTATCCTACTTACTTAATTAAAAATATAAATCAGTTATTAATATTTGTTATGTTCTGTAATATAAAATCAATTAATATATTTTAACAGATAAAGAAACACATGGTCGACACTCACAAATAACTAAAACATTATTTACTTCAAATGTTAGTCAAGAGGATAACAATATGGAACTTCTTGATAAATCTGCTGAAAATATTTTAAAAGAAAGCGCTTCCAATGAAAACATTTTTGATGAAAAGGCTTATGAAAACGATGTCTATGAAAATTTACTAAAGGAAAACCAAGAAAACGATCCATAT
>QLSS01000711.1:0-10864 GCA_024372645.1 Trichomalopsis sarcophagae | reverse complement strand
ATATATATATATATATATATATATATATATATATATATATATATATAATGTATATAAATATAAAAATCAAATTTTTTACGATAATTATGATCAGTGTATGTTAGTGCATCCTGCTATCTTATTAATTTTTTTTTGTGTGAATCAATTTTTTTTAATTGAGTTTTTAAAAATATTAGAATCGTACGTACGTACGTACGTACGAACGCCTGTATATATAGAAATATATGTTTTTTGTAACATCCCTTTGACAAATTTTTTTTCCCGTCGGCCTGGGGGTCATTCTGACACCTGGACATCGTCTCCAGGAACACCCAGGTGCTCTCGGTGGATTGAGGCTGCACCTGCTGCTCTTCCTTGTAGCAGGTGTCCCGCCGACCTGGGGGTGATCCTGACACCTGGACATCGTCCTCAGGAATACCCAGGTGCCCTCGGTAGATTGATACTGCACCTGGTGTTCTTTCTTGTATTAGGTGTCCCGTCAACCCGGGGGTCATCCTGACATCTGGACATCGTTTCCAGGAACACCCAGGTGCTCTCGGTGGATTGAGGCTGCACCTGCTGCTATTCCTTGTAGTATGTATATTCCATCGACTTGGGGTTAATCGGACGTTGGCAACGGTCCTAATGATTAAGATGCTGGGATCTCGAACTTTATGTGTAATTAGGCAAATTCAATGATTCTGTCCAAGTAACTCAAATTATTAATGATATTTTATTATACAATACACATGATATATGTTACAAACGTAATTATGTTGATATTATATGGATATAAGATGAGATGTGGTTCAGATGCGTTGGATGCTGGGGTCGTGGATTTTTAAGGTATTACGGAGAGTCCCAGGATTCGATAGAGACCACGCGGTTAAATTACGTCTCTTGTGTTACAAATACAGTTTTAAGCAAATTTTTTGAATTGAAGAAAAGAAAGATGTGGACCAAATTATTTGGATGCTGGAATTGGGAACTTTATATGTAATTAGGCGAATCCAATGATTCTGTATAAGTAATTCAAATTATTAATAACATTTTATTATATTTTACTAACATAATTATGCTGATATAGCATGAATATAAGATGAGATGTGGTCCAGATGCGTTGGATGCTAGGGTCGTGGATTTTTAAGATATTATGCAGGAAATCATATTTAATATATTGCGACCAATGATTTTTGTAAATATCATATTTTTTCGAATGATTTTGTATGTATGCAATACAGATACATATTTATGGTTTAGAAATACATGTAACCATTCGAGGTGATCTCGAGATTTGGTCCAGATGAGACGGATCATTCTCGTAGGCGATGTCGTGTCGACATAGGGATCAGATGAGAACCTTATGTAATTATGGCGTGATTTTTAGATGATAATTAAGTAGATCCCATTTTAAATTTTCGTATGATACTTATCCGATTCTTATTTGAATCTTATTTGATTCTCATTCGATTAACATCTGACTAAATCGAATGTTATTTTGTCAAATTTTGATTTTGAATTATAAGAGATTTGTGGGGATTCATAAGATTAATAAAAGACGGATTGATAAAAATATTTGATAAAATAACATTTGATCGGTTAGATGTGAATTAAATGAGAATAGAATAACAATCAAATGAGAATCAGATAAGTATCGGATGACATTTGATTATCGTCAAATTCTTATTGGGGTTTTTCAGTAGAATAGTAAATTTTTGTATGTTCGCGTGCATTCATATACGTTTACATGTGATTTGGTACGATTTGAACATTTATTACGACATTATGCAGAAATGTATTGGCCTATTGGAAAATCTAAATTAAGATCTCACTTGAGATTTCATGTGAGATTTTCCAATAGAGGGGAACGTACACTGGTTGGACAAAATAACTTCGAATCGCGCGCCGCATTATGGCCGGTGCTATCAGTGTTAACTGAATTTCTGTCGGAAAGATTAGATTAGATCGCCGCTTCAGTAATTCGTTTGGTACCGACCTAACCTTTCCGACAAAAACCCGGTTAACACTGACACACACTAAAATTAGCGTGTGTTGAAATTTTTAATCTTCATGCTCCGATGTGTTAACCTGCAGTGATGGCATTGCCCTATAAAAGACATTAATTTTCACAAAATATTTTTCACAGACTTTAGAGATTTTTACAGAAAACTCATTTTTTCAAATAAAGAACGTTAATATAATGTAGAGGATTATGAATCAATAATATTAATTATATAATGAAATTTATACGAATATTTATTGTATAATATATGTTACTTTATATATGCCATGACATCATAAAATATAGTATGATAATGTATATCAAATTTTATAAAATATCATATCAAAACAATTCGAATTTGAAATATATTTTATAATGCATCGTGTAATTTATTTGATTTACATATAGTGAAAAATATTATGACGTTTAAACATGTTATTCGCGAGCGAAGCGAGTGTTTTTGCTAGTATCTACATTAAGTTGTTTAAAATAAGTAAAATTTATAAATTTCACATAATGAGGGCCAGTACTGGTGTTACCATCAGGATAATAACACGAAAACTCTGGCTGTGAGCTACAATATTTTTGTTATTCAATAATTTAATTAAATTAAAATACAATTTTATAAGTGTTCAAAAATAAAAATGTTGGACCTCAGAGCCAGAGTTTTCGTGTTATCATCCTGATGGTAACACTAGTACTGGCCCTCATTATGTGAAATTTATAAATTTTACTTATTTTAAACAACTTATAATAAATATATTAAAGGTTACCAATTTTGGATAATTATCACCTGATTATCACCGGATTATCATTAATATTTTATCTCACATAAACGAATATTTATAACTTTTTCAAAATACTGAGCTGAAATCACCTGATAATCAGCTGACATTTTGGCCTGTTTATCAGTTGATTATCAGTTGATTGTCGCCTGATTTTTTTTCAGTAGGGCTGCCACTGTCATGACTGATGATTAGGCACGTTACACGCAAAAAGGAACAGAAACAAATAAATACTGACCCACTATGTTAAATAATATTATTATAGGAATAGTTTAGTCTGTTTCCTTAGCTAGAATAATGCTATTGCGAAGAAGGTCCCGTTGATTATTATTTTCTAATCGTATTATTAACTTATAAAGTTTATATGTTATTATCATTACAATCCTTAAAATCTTTTATACACAAATCAATGGTCATTAAAATTTAACATTATTTTTTGCTACAGCAGATAAATAAAAGTATTAGAATGAGACTGAGTCATTTTAACTAGATTATACAATTAACGAATCTGAAAAATTGATCTGTTTCGTGAGAATACAAATTTCTTCTATAAAGTATGGTAAGTATATTGAAAATACCATCCGATAACACAACCGGTAATTAGAACAGGAAAAAAAGACGATGTTTCCTCTCATCGTCAAGTCTTACCCCATTACATTTTAATGAATTTATCAACAATATTTGAATATCTGCATACTTTGTATGTGTATGAGTGTCTATGTGTGTGTTCATCAGCAAACCTTTAAATATAGGCGAGTGCCTTATGTGAAAAACAAAGCTTTTCGCTTTTAGCTCCTCCTGGATGGCTGCTATCCATTTCACGGCATCGGGCCCTGTAGTCGCCTCTTGATACGGCCTCACTATACTTAATTAAATTAGCTTAATACTTGCATGGCTTTTTTATGGTACTCCGATCCGTCAGCTGACGACCCTTGGAAATTGTTTCTTTCTTCGCTACCCGAGGCTTTCGTTTGTCCTCTACTGGTGGTGAGGGCCCCAGTACTGTAACCTCTCCAACAGCCTGCTCAAGGAATAATGATGCTAGTGCCTGTGGTGCCACTGCTTGAGAAGGTCTACGCTCAGACTAATATCCGTCTGCTTTCTGCGAAGTTGGTACTGAGTGTCCCGCTGCTTGCAAAGTTGACAATGGGTGTTTTTATATTCCCTGCAAAGTTGATGCTGAGTGCTGGTTTTCTTCTACAGTACGGTTTATAGAGGTGTCTTTAATGAGCTTCTTTTGGTCTGTTTTAGGTAGGTTTTATTGTTAAGCTGACTCCGCAGCTTCATAATGATGCAATCCTCTGGCTAAACCTAGATATGCAAGATCCTCTCCAACTCAGTTCTCGATGGTGGAACCTTTCTCGTTGCTGGATTGTAAAATCTGTAGTTTCTGGAATTTCCTTGATACCCAAAAAACATTGCTTTGTATGAATTTCGTCCATTTTCTTGCAGAATAGTTTGGGTATACGAACAAAAGTTGGAGATCCAAACACTCTAAGGTGACTGAATCAGGTTTCTGGCCTGTCCAAACTTAAAAAAAAACTCAGGATTTTCCCAGGGTGACGTTATGTTAAGCGGATATACAGCCGTACTGACTACCTCGGCCCGCAGAAACTTGGGTGCCTTTGCTCATAACAGTACGTGCACTCTCAACGGTAGTTCTATTTTCCCTTTCTGATTTTCATTTTGTTGTGGCATACATGGTGCAGACGTCTCATGCTCTATACCTTTATCTTCAAGCAGCATTCTCATAGAGTTGATACAGTACTCGGTGCCATTGTCGCGTCTGAGAACTTTAATAGGACGATTGAACTTGGTGTTTATAAGTCGTTCAAATATCTCAAATCGATCATACACGTTCGACTTATGCTTGAGAAAGTATACAAATCTATAGCCGGAGGCATCGTCTATAAATGTAAAAAAAATATCCTTGATCCACCCAGGGAGGTTACATTTAGAGGACCGCAAACGTCAGTATGAAACAGTTCGCCAGGATGCCAATCATGATGCTCTTGATCATTCTTAAATGAGTTTAGGTGATATTTTCTAAATTTACACGACTCACATGTGAGAGTTGGCTCAGTTTTGATATCAAGTCCTCTCACCACATCTTTCTTCGCCATAGCCAAAAATGTTTTTTTATTAATGTAGCCGACTCGCTCGTGTCACCGCTGAAAATCAGTCGTCGATACATTTGCCTCGTGCGGCTTGATGACCCTGAATTTGGTAGATCTGGTTAGTCTGTTTGACACCTTATGCGACCTTCGAATCTCCGAAAAAAATTTCACACCTTTGCCACCAAAGCAAACTTGATATCCTTTTGAAATGAAAGTCGAAAAAGGCCATGATATTGTCTGGAGTGGCAGTGTTAAAAAGCTTCCTTAAGAAGCAGGCCATGAAGTATTTTCGACGTCCAGCGGTGGTGAGCCATTGCAACTCACGCCTGTAGGGAGAGATGTGCTCGTCCCTTCTTACACCATAGATGTAACGGATTTCCATGTTTACCAGTTTCTGTAGTTTGGTGTTTAGTTTTTGAGTCAGGTCGCAGTACACTAGTGAACAGTAGTCAATAATAGGAAATAATAATGCTTGCACAAGGTGCTTGCGCAGTTGTTGATTAGTGCTCTTCCTAAAAAAATTGAGTCTGTACATTAGGGAATGGGCACGTTTACACCATTCTGTGGCGTGTTCTTTCCAGGTTAACTTAGAGTCGAGCATTAACCCTAGACTGCGCACAGTCGATATAGGTATTAGCAAAAGTTGGCAAAGTGTTTATGTAGTAGGGAAAGCCCAGGACGATTGCCTGCGTTTTGCGAACGTTTAGTTTTAAATGATTCTGTGCAGCCCAGCCTGAAATCCTGTCGGCATTAGCACTCATCCTTTCAGAACAGGAGTCGAGCTCCTCCAGGCGGCATTGGCTGTAAATCTGCAAGTCATCCACGTATATGAGATGAGATATGTCGGAGTCGAGGCAGAAGCTGATATCATCGATGTACAACGAGAACAGCAAAGCACCCATGACGGATCCCTGCGGTACCCCGGTATTGAGTGGGCGAAAAGTGGAAAGTTCCTCATTGTCACGAATGACAGCCTGCTCTCTGCCTGTTAGGTATGAGGCGAGCCAGCGGATGACTTGCTTAGCGAAGCCGAAAGAGGTTAGCTTGCTGAGTAGCTTGACGTGACACACAGTGTCAAACGCCTTACTAAAGTCGAAAAGAAGAAGGAGTGTTACCATATTTTTGTTAATCCCGAGCCTGACATCATCGGTCAGCTTGATAAGGCCTGATTGTGTACTGTGTCCAGAACGGAAACCAGTTTGAAGATTATCAAGGCAGAGCCTCGATTCAAGATGTTCAGAGATTTGCCTGTGAACTAGCCACTCCAGTGCTTTGGACAGAAAGCATAGTAGGGAGATCGAACGATAGTTAGGTAATGCTGTTGGAGAACTGGCTTTGTTTAGCGCAAGCACTAGTGACTTTTTCTAGTCAGAGGGGAAGCATGACTCGCGCAATGACAGGTTGAAAATGCGACAGAGGATGGGAGCGAGTATTGGCAGTGCCGTATGAATTACAACCTGTGGGATGCCGTCACTGCCCCTTGCCTGGGAGTCAAAGTGAATGATCGCGGCTGCTACGTCCAATCCCGTTATCTCCCTAAAATTGAAATGTTCGAGGGTGTTCCGACCCTCCTGTTAATACGACTGCGTTGCTGTTGGTGGTCCCCTGCTGCTGCTTGATTTTCAGCAACTCCTTTCGGAGGCTGGCAATATCCAAAGGGACGGTGGTGGCAGGGGAGACGTTGTCATTTGTGGTGTTATTCAAGGGTTGCGCAGGAGGGGTCTTGACGACAGTGCCGATATTTGTGCCCTCAACTCCGTGATGGTCTGCTTCGCATTTGTCACGCGAGCGTGGAGCTGGGGCAGGTTGTCAAGGGCACTGAGCCGGTTCTCTAGAAGGGTGTCAGAGGTGACCCTCAGCGACTCCGCCGCTTCGTTCTACCTCGCGTGCACGTCCTTTACAGCTGCAAAGACATCTTGCAGTGTGATTTCTCCACTTGATGTTGAGGTTGAGGTAGTTGGACGTGTTAGACGCCTTAATGATTGGTTGCGCGAAGGGTTAGTCGACGTGGGCGCTCAGACGGACTTTTTGTTGTTGTTGAGGCCCTTCGAGCCACCCACGTTGAGCGACGTCTGCAATCTCTCCCCGCTGTTGTCATCCGCACATGCCGCATACGCTAACGTCGCGACGCCCCTAACTTGCACTGAGTGAAACAATACGCAGCGGGTGTGGAAGAAGCGGCTGCAGATTTCACATCGCTTGGGGTCCTTTGTTTGGATGTCCTTGACACATTTCCCGCAGATCTGATACGCCTCTCTAGCCTTCTCACCATTTGTGCTCATTTTATCGTAGAGTGTGTGACAGGGCTATGCGCTTACCATACCGATCTAATCAGCTGTACGGATTGATGTTTTTCCATCGCCGAAAAGCAAGCTAAACCAGGAAATCCAAGCCAAGCTAAGCGTTTTGAGGTTAGGATGAGATGAGAAAATTTGCAGCAGAGTAGATAGAGTGAGTTGAATGCAGCCTCCAGCGAAAATTAGATCAGGCTGAAGGTTGCATAAAGGAACGTGCAACAGACTGCGAACAAAAACGCCCGAAGGCAAAAAGCGGCAGAAAATACGGCGAGAGAGAGAGAGAGAGAGAGAGAGAGAGAGAGAGAGAGAGAGAGAAATAAATACAGCAATAGAAAAAATATGTTTTGTATTTTGACCTTAGTTTAATTCCTGAACCCATAGATGGCGCTGCTTTTTATGTAAGCTGATTGGTTCATTTGATTATTCTGTATTATTTGAAATCTATAAGGTGTTTGTCGGAAGTAAACTTGTAGTAGTAGTAGAAGATCTGTGATTGATGGTTGTCAGTAGCAATTATGGACACGCGATGGAAACATCCATGTACCTCTATGCAATGCGGCCCCACAGGTTGTGGTAAAACGGTATTCGTCAAAAAGTTTCTTAAGAATCTCAATCGTCTGTGCGGTATAACAATCAAGCGTGTGATTATCTACTACGCAGAGTGGCATCCAAGCTACAAGGAGCTACAGAGTAAAAAATTGGAATTTCGCGAGGGTTTGCCACAGACTAGTGACTTGTTATCATTCATGATTTGATTCATCATCCAGTGGTATTATAGTTGATATATTCTCTAAAGCGTCCCATCATCACTTGCTTTCAATGATATTAATCACGCAGAACGTCTTCCATCAGGGTAAAGAACAACGCAACATATCTCTGAACGCTCAATACTTTGTGATTTTTATGTGACCATATGTGACAGGTGATGTTCAATCGCGTCTACTACGAGCTGTATCGATGAATACCGATAATTGCAAATATGGTGCTACTCGAATCAAAAGTTTCTCCTCGCCAATGTATATACCACTGTTATTCAACGCAGTTCAAACAATTGAAATAGATATAAGAGACCAATGTGGCTAGTCGATACCATTCGATTTCGGGACAGTGACTGTAAAACTTTATTTCAAGAAAGTCGATGACTAGTCTTCATGAATCGCTACGAAGATTATTTCAACTGCCAATTTGGCAATGGCTACCAGTACGGTGGGGGAGGGGGACGGAATCCTTACACCGGTGGAGTTGGCCACATTTACATTGGATCTCTCTACCAAAGAGGTCACGGCGGTATTGGCTCCTTTCTAGCTGGCACATTTCGCCGCGTCCTTCTACTTATCAGTCGCGGAGCCAAAGCTGTGGGTAAATAGGCCGTACGTACGGAGTCCAACATCATATCCGACGTTGCATCACACAACAAACCAATAAAGGAGACTTTCCTCAATAGTGTAAGAGAATCTGGTGAGATTCCAAAGAGAAAAGCTGAGGAGAAACTAGACAAGTTAATGGAGGGGTCGGGATATAAAATATCACGCTACGGAAATCCAGCTCAGTTGCAGTTGCTCGCCGGTCCTGTCATAGCGCGTAGGAGAAAAAGAGGTGTTGGTGAAAAAAAGAATCGCAAGTCGAGGAGTGGTGCTGGTGGTGTAAAAAAGAGAAGTGCAGCAAGAAAGATTAAGAGATGGAAGAAAAAGGAGAAAAGATCTCGAAATAAAAAACCTTCGTCTAGAAGGAGAAAAAGAAGCAAAACGACGAAAGATATTTTTGACAGTTAAAGATGGCGTTCTCATATACCTATTCTTGCGAATGTTTAAAGTCAGAGCTGCTATTGTTTGACATTCCACCGATCCAAACAATAACCGAAGGCTCGCATTGGGTTCAATATAAGCTTATATCGTCTTTGACCGATGATTCACCGATAGAATTCGTGATACCCGGGAACAGCGATGAATATCTCGATCTGGCTCGTACAATGCTTAGTCTTCGTGTGGGTATAAAATCTATTACGAGCAAAGAAGATGTGGCTGAGGCTGATCGAGCGGCTTATAGACTTTTAGCAGCCCGGATGGGATCAGTAAACAATTTTATGCATTCACTATTTAATTATGTGGATGTATTTTTCCATCAGAAACCCGTGTCAGTGCCTACCAATGCTTATGCTTACAGAACATACGTAGAGACGCTGCTAAATTACGGACATGCCGCCAAAACCCCTTATCTGCCGACTGTCTTGTGGTGTGAAAATACGGCTGGAAAAATGAATAACGCAGAAAATCTGCACAAAGAGTTTGTGGAAAGACAAAAGTTACTTGCTGCAAAAAAACCTGTTGACCTAGTTGGCCACCTCCATACAGATGTGTTTAATCAAAAGAAGCTACTGCTCAACGGCGTCGAAGTGATAGCGCGTTTGGTGGAATCTTTCTATGTTTGTACGTTGATGGAGTGCAGGTACCCTCGAAACTAGTGCAACCGGACTTTTCGACGAGAAATCTATATGTGGATGTGTATCACACACTGTTCTCCGGTACGGGAATACACTTCTTTAACGAGGGCAATCAAGCGACGCGTGAGAACCATCCTCACGGCTACTATCTATTTGCTTCTGATTTGACTCTCGATTTATCAGCGAATGACTGCAGCCACTGGAATTTGATTAAACACGGTAGTGTTAGACCAGAAGTACGTTTTAGCAATGCACTAACAGATACGGTCAATTGCATTCTGTACGCAGAGTATGATAATATTTTGGAAATTGCCTCGCGTCAAGTGATCATAGATTTTAGCAGTTAAAAACAGTTTACTTCTTACAGATGTCGCTACTCTTTACTGTGCATATAAACGTCGTGCATGCAACTTTTACAGTCAGTCTCTTCTTTTATTTTTTGACAACCCAGCACTGTCATATACGCTTTACTCAATCATGGATGTGATCATTGACATACAGTTCTTCAAGGGCAGCAAACATCAAAATGTGCCAAAAGAGGTTATATATATATATACAGGGTGACCCAATTTAAACGGGCACCGCTCATAACTCGTCAGGGACAGCCACAATCGAAAAAATGGTAGAGACCAAAGTTGTAGGATATCGAAGGGGCAACTCGATGGTGACCTTGGATTTGACTTTGAACGCGTTTTTCAAGGTCATTTGAAGGTCAACTTTGGTTTTTTAAATAGGAACCCCATTCTTTTATTGCGGGAATGGAAAGAGCGGTAAATTTTACGTTCAGAATGGTATGTTCGGTTGCGGCACTGAAGGTCATCTCAATGTCCTGCAGCCAGAATGAAACCCCGCCTACGTAATTCCTCTAGCAACGCCAAATTAAAAAAAAAGTGGTAGAGACCAAAGTTGTTGTATAGGGGGGGGGGGGGGGGGGGGAGAATTGTGACCTCGAATTTGAGCCAGTCCTACAAGGTCATTTCAAGGTCAAATTATTTTTTTTCAAACAGCACCCACTTTTTCGACTCCGGATCCTGAAAGCGTGTAAAATGTTGCACTTTAAACGAAGTAGTAAATTTAAAATAGAAGAAAAGATTTTAATCATTTAGCGTACCATTTCCTGAGTTCTGTCATCATTATAAATCTTGATGTCCAGGATCCACGACGAGGACGTAGCAGGGTGGATTTTCAGGTCCCATTTTGATCCGGCCGATGAAGGCAAGACGTGAAGACACCGGCCGATTAAG
>QLSS01000710.1:2404-40263 GCA_024372645.1 Trichomalopsis sarcophagae | reverse complement strand
TTAAGAATATACAAGTGAACATACACACGCTGACTTGAACTATAACCTTTCTACAGTTCGATGACAAGAAAAAACTCGTTTTTCTGTTTTTGTGATGTCGATAATTCGATGCAAACGCTATCAGCCGTTTATTAAATTTTTAGTCGTTAAATTTTCACAGTTGGTACATATTATACATACATAGTTCTAATCGTGTAATTTATTTTCTAAACTTAAAATATAGTGTATAAACTGTAGAAGAATCGGAAGCCTACTATATAGTTGCTGCGCAGGGAGTGTGAAAAGTACTATAGTCATTGTCACAGAAATACGAAATGTATAGTGTAACATCCTTTTACACAAAAGTAAAATTGACTGGTCTTCGTCGAGAATTTGGAACATATACACCATAGTTTTAATTTCGACTTTTTTTTAGGTATTTCTGTAATAAATCTATTACACGTTTTGAGTTGACCATAATTATTGTTTAGGCAATCCGTGCTGTGCTTAAGATTCTGGAAGTCGCCTTTAAGTGGGCTGCCAAACATTGCCTAAAGGAAGCCGCTGAAAACTGCAAGCAGCATTGGAAGAACCCCAAAGAGGCTTTCAATTGCGGTGTAAGTTATCTGTGTAGTTTTCTATATTTACAACATATACATATAGCTACTATTTCAAATTTTGTAAAACTATTTCACAGAAACGTTTCTTGGAAGCTAACAGGGGACGCTGCGCTGTTGGCAAGTGAAATAAATGCTCGTAATAAAATTGTACAATTGAAATTAATTTTTTATCAATTTGTATATGCGTCTTCTCAATAAAACAAAATAACACGTTTATTAAGAATTTTATATGATTAATTCCTTTTTTTTCACTATGATTTATTTTTTATTTACTCATATATCTGCTACATATGCAATATAAATTTATGATGAGTTTTAAGAATAGCTACACAATTATTCATATAAATTCTGAATTTCATTATTCACTGTAATCAATTTATCAAATCATTATATATTTAAAATTTGAAAAATTTAGTAACAAAATGGCAAAATACAGTTAATCACCTTTAAAGATAATAATCATCTAAGAGACGTTGTAGTTCTTTATAAGAATTTGTTCCACTCGTGTTCAGTGAAATCCGATAGCTTATACAATGTATAAAAGCTAGCTAAATGTATATGTTATATGATATTTACATACTTGCAAAAGACTCACCTAATATAAATGTTATAAAAGTGGTTATCCCGTGGCACATGTAAATTCAATTAAAGACTCGCATTCTTTCCCTCCCTTGGCGGATCGTAATACTTAAAAGAATTTATCATAAGTTTTTTTTTTTCAAGCCTGCGATCGATGGCTCATTATAGAGCGAGGAGCTCGTAACTTGTGTGCTGGGCTTGACTCCCGCCTCCGCTGATCGCTATAAGCACTAGGTACTGAAATTTCACGTGTTTCATTTCGCAACATAGTGCGCGCCTCTGTCGCTGAGTAGCACTAATGGGGAGTACAAAAAGAATGACGTCAAAAAAATTATAAATTCTTTTCGTACTATAGAATAGGTTAGTCTTTGATATTTATGTGCTATTTTAATGTCAAAAATTCAAATGTACTAATCGCTTCATGGTGAGAATTGTAATGCATTAATCTTTGTTGCGTGCTTCAGAGGGAGGGAGTATAATTTTCCATGGTACAATGGAAGAGCCTTATATTTTTAGTAATGTGGCGTGCACGTTTTCCGTATCTGCGGGGCCTAGTAGAGAGCGTTTACAACGCTCTCGAGTTTTCGCCAAGCGGTCCCTCGCTTTATTGCCTCACCGCAATAAAGCGATCCGCCGCGCGCGCGCTCGCTAATCCCTCAGACGAGGCAGTCCCCGGATTTTCGGCAGCCAAGCGATCCGTCGTCTATTGCACTTAAAGCAATAAAACGATCGGATAATATATAATCCTCGGAATTCTCAAAAAGCACGCGCGCCGCTCATCCGCTAAAGTGCCCAAGCTATCCCTTCCCTTCGGGCCTCATGAGCGAGACCAACGTCTTCCCTCCGAGGTCTGAGGGGTGGCTTCGCTGGGGGCACTCGCCACTCTCGCTCGAACTAGAGACTAGCACAGACCTAGGCCTCTCTGCCTGTCCTGCAGTCTGCGTTCCGCCGAGCCAAAAAGTAATAATTCCAAGCTATCTCGAATAAATACAAAGTTCAATTGAACACACGTGTCCAATTTCGCATGCGTCTCCCGGATCGTCGAGTTGTTGGTTGGTCCGTCGTCCTCTCGTCCTGGTCAGGTTCGTATCGGTTTGGTTGCCCCTGGGGTGTTGGTGGCGGCTGTATCTGGTCGGTGGCTGCATTGGCTGGTGGTGTCGATGTCGTTGGAGTCGGTTGATGGTCCGGGTTGTCTTCTTTGGTGATGTAGGCTGGTTTTAGCCTGTCGATGGAGACTGTCGTGTCTTTGCCGTTCACATTTACGATAAACGATTTGTCTCTGCGGCTTACGACTCTAAACGGCCCATCGTACGGCATTTGGAGCGCGTTCCTTACGGCGTCGTGTCGTATGAAAACGTGTTCCGAGGTTGCCAGATTCTTAAACACGAACGTTTTCGTTGTTCCATGGCGTTCGACGGCTGCTGGCCGTAGTTGCTGTAGGTGTCCTCGGAGCTGCCTGATGAAAAACGCTGGATCTTCCTGCTGGCGTTCATTAGGAGCGAGGAACTCTCCAAGTAGTCGGAGTGGTTCGCCGTAAACCAGCTCCGCCAAGGTAGCTTCTAGGTCATCCTTCCACGATGCTCGAATGCCTAGAAGGACGGTGGGCAGGATCTGCGTCCACGTGTCGTTCTGGTGGCAACGGATGGCAGCTTTCAGCTGTCGGTGGAGTCGTTCCACCATGCCGCTCGCTTGCGGGTGATAAGCGGTCCTCCGCAGGTGAGTCGTGCCTGTCAGACGACTGAGCGACTGAAACAGGTACGATTCAAATTGTCGTCCTTGGTCGGTGGTCAAACGCCTCGGTTTGCCGAAACGGCAGATCCAGCCGGTGTAGAAAGAGGGCGCGACTGTCTCTGCTTCTTGATCCGGCATTGGAAACGCTTCCGGCCAGCGTGTATAGCCGTCCACGCACGTGAGACAGTATCTTTGCCCTTCGGATGGTGGCAGGGTGATAATGTCGATGTGCACGTGCTCCAATCTCGCGGAAGGTGTTCTAAAGTCTCCGATTGGTGATGTAACATGCCTGGAGGTTTTTGACTGCTGGCACTGGATGCAGGCTTGCGCCCATGCCCGACAGTCCGCCTTGATCGACGGCCACACGTAGCGTTGTATCATGAGCTTGACTGTGGCCTTGACTCCTGGGTGCGCGAGATTGTGCACCGCGTTGAATGCCACTTTGCGGAAGGTTCCCGTGATGAAAGGGCGAGCCGTGTTTGTCGACATGTCGCACAAGACTTTTGCGTCGGTTCCTGGAATCTGCACCAGCTTAAGTTGGAGGCCGTAGTTAGTCGACTTCATGCTTTCGAGTTCAGCGTCGCGTCGTTGTGCGTATGCCAGCTCGCTGTAGTCGATTGGCGTACTTATGGCTTCGATGCGCGATAGGGCATCTGCGACGACATTATCTTTGCCGGAGATATGGCGTATGCCCGTCGAGTACTGGCCGATGAAGTCTAGGTTTCGGGCCTGCCTCGGTGATGCCTTCTCGGGTTTTTGCCTTAAGGCAAAAATCAGCGGCTTGTGGTCCGTGTAGATGACGAACGCGCGAGCTTCTACCATGTGGTGGAAATGTTTTATTGCCAGATAGATAGCGAGTAGTTTGCGGTCGAAAGCGCTGTAATGGACTTGCGTGAGGCTTAGTTTTTTTGAAAAAAACCTAATGGTTCCCACTGGTTGTCTACTCGCTGCTGCCGGGCTGCGCCGACGGCAGTGTCTGAGGCGTCGCAAATCAGGGCGAGGTGTGCCCCTTCTTGTGGGTGCGCGAAGAGCGTAGCTTGCTCGAGGTCGGCCTTGGTTTTCTCAAAGGCCGACCGCCGTTGCTGCGTCCGTCCAGCTGACTGGCTGATTGCTATTGCCGCCTGCGTTCTCGATGAGTCCGGGAGCAGGTCGCGATAGAAGTTGACCGCTCCGAGGAAACGCCGAAGTTGCTTTGCAGTTTGCGGTCGTGTGTAGTTCCTGATGGCTTCGGTTTTCCGTGTCGTTGGGCGTATGCCGTTGCTCGTGACAGTGTAGCTGAGAAATTCAACCTCCGGCTGGCCGAACACGCACTTTGCAGGATTTATCACGATACCGTATTGCTGCAGGCGCTAGAACAGCTGCTTGAGGTGGCCGTGATGTTGTCCCTCGTCGTCCGATGCCACAAGAATGTCGTCGATGTACGCGTAACAGAAGTCCAGGTCACGGAGCATTTCGTCGACAAAACGCTGGAACGGGAACTCGAATAGGCCAAATGGCGTCGTGATCGCAGTCTTGGCGATATCTTCCTCGGCAACTGGAATCTGGTTGTACGCCCGCACTAAATCGATCTTAGAGAAGATCTTCTTGCCTCGAAACGCTTGGGCGAAATCGCGGATGTTGCGCACAGGATAACGGTCTGGTATTGTACGAACGTTGAGACCCCGGTAGTCGCCGCAGGGTTGCTCGTTGTCCTCGCCTTTCGGTGCCATGTGTAGCGGCGTGGCCCAGCTGCCTTTGCCTCGTCTCGCAGTGCCTAGTTGCACCATGAGGTTGAACTTACACCGTGCTCGGCGGAGACGGTCTGGGGCGAATCTGCGAGGTTTGCACGCCACCGGAGGCCCCGATGTTGTTTCGATGTAGTGGCGGGTGGTGTGTTTTGTCACGGGTGCTCGGCCGTCGGGTCGCGTGATGTCCGGGTACTTAGCTAATAGCTGGTGGTAGCTTGAAGTTCCGGTGATCACCTTGATGCTGGATCCGCCGTCGGCACGAAGTTGTCCACCCGAGGAAATCTGTGATTCCCGGTCAATTAGCTGGCTGCCGTGGAGAACTACAAGTAGTCCGTAGTGCGTGAGAAAATCTGCGCCGATTATTGCTTTCGGAACATCCGCAATGACAAACTTCCACGTGAACGCGCGCCGGAGGCCTAGGTTCACTGCTAGCGTGGCTGTGCCGTAGGTGTGGATGACTGACCCATTGGCGGCCGCGAACTCGTACGTTGATCTTTTTAGGTGTCCGCGGATCGATGTGCGCGGAAATACGCAAAGATCGGCCCCCGTGTCGATGAGGTATTTGACCAAGCTCTCGATGTCCGTTATGAATAGGCAGCGTGTGATGGGTTTGGGATCGCTTGCCGCCATTAGCGAGTGCCCGCGCCGTTTCCCGCGTACGTGCAGGGCTGGCGGCAATTTGTCGCGGTGGCGCCAAACTTCCAGTGGTTCCAGCAAAGTCCTGATCCGTTGTCGTTGCATGAGCGTGATCGCGGGAGCGTCGCCGGAGAGTAATTTCGTCGATGAGAGCGTGACCTTCACCCGTGGTCTTCCCGTACCTCTCGGCGGATTTCTGCGAGTTCCTGTTGAAACAACCCTGTTAGTTGTGCGATCTGCTGTTGAGCTACTCTATCGCTGGGTTGGGAGCTGGCTCCGCGGCGGCGATCTGGAATTGCCCGGCTGGTTGGGCCGTCCTTAGTTGCTCCATAATTTTGTGTTGGATTTTTGCTAAAATCTGGAATAGTTTTTAATTTAGAAATATGCGTAGTTCTAGGATAGTTTTATTTTACTATAACTGTAAAAATCCAAGCGCAGACGCTGCACCGAGTTTGTCCCCGAAATCGGCAGCGCATCTGCTTTTTTATGACAATAAGTTTCTCGGAGACGTGGTCTGTATACTTCCCACGAAAAATACGTGCGACAAACACGGCAATTAGGGATTAGGAAGGAGCGCGCACTTCGCTAAGTGCGCGCTCTTTATGATACCCAGGTGAGCGGTGGGGGCTATTAAGAATCCATCTTTCCACCAAGGTAGCTGAATTTTGTGGTTTCGGTAGTGATACCGGCGTTCGCCAGGTTCTGTTCGAACTGGGTAAACCATAACTCCGGTTCGTTGGGAATCAGCACCGGTGCCCGAAACCCGAGCTTACATTTAGAAGCTAGAGGAAAGCTCCTGCGGAAAAACTTCTGCGCTCTGATTAGAGTTAAGGCAGAAAAGGGAACAGACCAGGTTAAATGACTGATAAGACTCGGTGTGATTAAGACTAACTATATTGTAAGACTAGAAAATGACAAGAGACCGAAAGGTCTGTCCAGATCGGCAGCCAGGCCGAGACCGATAACAAGTCAAGCTCGCCTCGCGCTCGCCAGGGCGTGGTGGTCCGCCAGGTGGCACGTCGGTGCCCGGAGGAGACCCCCACATACATACCTCCATTAGGGTTTGCGTTATGCTCGTGTTAACCGCTGCTTCTGTCGCGACTGTCGTTGCTGTTGGCGTTGTCACTCCGGTCGTTGCTGTTGGCGTTGTCACTCCGGTCGTTGATGTCGTTCCAGAAATCATCGTGTTCGTCATCTTGTCGGTTGCTGCGTTCGCCGTTGATAATGAGTGTCACCACGTCTCCCTACCTACGTCTCCGGTTTCGAAATTCTCACGTCCTTCGTACTTGTAAGATCACGTCGGGGTCACCACTTTGGGAATGAGGAACGGTGGTGGAAAATGACGAACTCTTGGTGTGTGTCGTAATTAGGTTTATTCAAACTTGCGTGTAGTCGAGTGTGGGTAGCTGCGTGTGCGTGGACGCGCGCACGTGTGTTTGTCGAGTGTGCTGGCAAAGGTGTGTGGCGCGGCTGCCACATATAGTATAGTCCATATATCTTATGCTGACAAGTATTATGTCTCGATAAATGCAGCCTAAATATAGGGTCAAAACGCTGAAACGTGACCTTTGTTTTTGTGGCCGTCAAATAATTGTTCACAATAACAGCTAGATCTCTGTCTCAGAGGGTGTAGACTTTCGTTGTAAGTATTGTATTATATGTGACTTATGCCGCAGTTAAAAGCTGCCTTAGGGTTCTTCCAGTGCTGCTTGCAATGTTCAGCGGCTTCGTTTAGGCAGTGTATTTCGATATCGAGAAAACCCAAGGTTTTTTGTGTTCTGGGTGACCTAAGGAACCCAAAAAAGTTGGTCTGGTAGGTGTGCCCTCAAACTTCAATTTTGTTCAGACCTCCTGAAGTATCCGATTTTCCGTGCATTTGCACATATAGGATCTGTGTGAAAAATCAACTGCTTCGCTTTTCGCGAGTTTCACAATCCTGACAATCAAAGTCCGTGATGCGTTCGGGAAACCGCTCCTCTTTAGGCTGTCTATCTCGTCCGTGTATCTGATGATACTCCAACCACGACGGCCGCGCTGAGGCGAAAGACAAGTGAGAAACTTTCACTCGCGCTTCTCGTCGACTGCAGCCTTGCGCTCATGTACCCCCATAAGTATCGTGAGAGAAAGAGAGAAAAGGAAAGAGAGATGAGCTGGGGATCGTCATCGCTTTATAACTCCTTCGATGATCAACTCGTTACCTAACACGACTTCTAAGAGTCTGCGAGATGTGTATAGCCCGGCCGCGGCCGGCCCGAGGGGTATTTTCTCGTTTCCTGTGAGAAATTTTGCGCGGCTTATGCTTATGCAGCTAGATGTGCAGCTTAACCCCTTATATTGTGAGGCAGCTCTGTGCTATATACAGTACCTATGTGTGGTGTCGATATGAGCTACGAATTTTTCTAGCTGATTCGTTTTGGGCAGCGTTTTGTTCAAGTTTGGCGTTGTACGGGTAATTTTACTTCTAAATAACTGGGAATAATGATTTATGACGTAATAATAATAGCGCTATGATGACAATTATTGTGATTTATTTGGTATCGTGACATCGTGTAATTTTATTGCACTATCTGTACAGCACCATCATCAATATCATATGATATATGTCATGCAAACTTTTCATTCTATATTGCTAAAACGTTATACATATTTTTTACTATGATAAAGAATATTTAATGCAAAAATTATTCTTTTGTATTTGAATTCGAATTTCATCAATTTTTAGCATAGAAATCATAACACCGCGTAACATGCACTTAACGGCGTTATCTTTCAAACCAGAGCCGCTGCACTTGGCTTTTCTTCTTGTAGACTATATAATATTACAGTACGTATACGTAAATAGGAACTCCCATATAGTTTAAAATTACCAAATGAAATAAAAGGGTATCACATACTATACAGGGCTAGAATTACGATATGGTATTATAACTTATTACATATATGTGTTAGTATAACTTTGACTGCTGGAATGTGATCTCTAAAAAAATGAACTCTTAAAAAAGTAAAAGGTTAGGCGAGTTTGATATATTCCGCAACAAAATTACAGATAGAAAAGAACTGAGATCAATCAAACAAAGTCAAGTTTATTATATTTAATCGTAATGAAGCAAAGAACAACTCTCAAGATAATTACTACGTAACTTGACATGCCCGTTTCATTGTACTTATAGTGTTTGTATGACATTCTAATATATATAAAAAGAAAATTTAGTTGTTCACCAATAAACAAAACGGTTAATAAGCTAAGTTTTAAGACACTTAGCTAAGTTGTGGTTAACGATTTAACTAAATAAACGTTTAACCGTTATAAATGCATAGATATGACGCATTAACTCATGATAAAACGAAACTTTTGCTTGAAATTTGGCAAATGACTGTTATAATCCAAAAATTGTAGAAAAATACGTTACAATCGTAAAAAATCCAAATATTCGTAATAAGACATATATACGTTTTAATGCCAAAAAAGGGAAAAACAATTTTTAACTTAATAACCATACTGATGCGGTATTATAGATACGCATCACTAAAATATTAGCAATATTTTAATTAATTTTTTTACATTAAAATTTGATAAAACTGGCCAATTAAACTTAACTTTTTAACGAATTTCAACCGTTAATTTTCTACCAGGGTCTTTGTTTTCGATTTACTCGATGTATACATATATTCATATTCTTTTATACAGTTGTTTTCTAGTATTAGAATTTAGCATAGAAAAATGTCTGCAAGTAACTAATCTACTAATCATTAACATGCTATGTAGCCCAAGATTTGAGCATCCACATGCGCGATAGGTGCGCAGAACCCCGCAAAAAGTTAAAGGACTAATCGACAGTTAAATGGTCCATTGAAACCTCCTGCATTCATACATAATTGGTTTTCAGGATAAGATGAGCAAATAGGTGCAACATCAGCTGAGGGGATAAGAAAAGAAAGGTCTACGTCGCGGCATCTGCCGGCGCCGTGTTTCTCGAGTCTAGCGCAAATTTGGCCCGCGGCAAAATAGCTGAACCCAACTCTTGTGCTGACACGACCCTGCGGAGAAAGTGACTCGCGCAAGTATCAATTCTGCTTGATCCTAAAGGTGGACTATGCATGTTCTGTAGGTGTATAGGAAAAGTTGGTATAAGCACGAATTTCCCGCGGGCGCAACGAGCTGATCCTCTCGTGAATTCGTGACGTAGCGACTTCGTCGGAAACGTTGACTAACGGCCGGCTAAAAATGCCTGATGGCTAGCAAATAGACACGTTAATTAAAGCACGCTTGTGGATATAAGCAAACGCAGCGTGCATAGCGCTCTCGAGTATGAAGAATAACAGAATAACAGAATAATCCGCCTTGTAATTATTTTATGAACGACTGCTTCAAAATTATTAATTGATTCCAATGGCTTCTGAATTCCGATCGCAACTGCAACACGATGTCTCATAAAGTAATCGAATGTGGCCGGAAAAAATACATTAGCGAGTACGCATTTTTCTACACCCTGTCGGAGTTGCGGAGCATAAATGATCAATTAACTATTGTCCTGCACACTAGGCTGAAAATTACTTACGCGAGAGTTGCATGTGTGCACAACTGCATGCGACGTTGTCATCGTTTTACACCAGCGTGATTCCACCTACTTTTCTTCGCGAGAAGAATATGCGAGCGTGTCATCGTCTTGTCAAGGTACATAATTATTGGTCTTACAGAGTTGAGGCGCGCGAGGTTTTTGCCTCGAGAGAAAAATGAGTGTGCCAAACTCTTGCAGATGATTTTGTTTAAGTCTAATTTACATTAATGTTTCATTATTTTAATAATCTTGCAATCGCGCATTGCAGTTTTGCGATAGAGTTCAGCGCATAATTACGCCAAGTAATAGAAATAGTAAAGATGTTTTGGACATAATTGTAAGAAAGTAATGTATTTCGTATGGATTAGTTATACATACATTTATATGTCTTGATTTATGTACAAGTTTTCTTATGTACGAAGAAAACAAACAATAATTTATTTTGATGAAAAACTAAAGATGAATTAAGTATAAGTCTACGTGTTAAATTAATTGCAGATTTACTTTAATCAAGTCAAATTAAACGCTATACATCTATATTATGATTATATAGCAAGGCTTTCATGCTATCTTATTCTTATCACAAGATTCGTAATAATAAAAAATATTTATGAATTTTATCTTTATATAGTAATTTTTACTTAGAGCTATAAAAATACATTTACATTAAACGTAACCTCTTGTGTTTTTCAAAAGTGACTAAATTACGAATTGTACAATAACTGCTCTGGTACAAACAGTCTGACAAAGTTCAAACTATGCAAGATTAATTTTAGCATAGCTAATGAATGGTCTTCCATCCGTTTCTCGCAATTATTTTTCACGTCACCAACCGATGATAACACCGCATTGTTTTTCAGGTGTTGAAATTTCATACGGTAGTTCACTAGCTGATGCCTAACTCGTGATGGCTGCGTGTTGTCTGCAAGTCTGCGCATCAGTATAGCTACAAGAATATCTACACTGCAATAAGACATTAGATGATTATTTATATGGGCAGCAAAAACGAACACCACAGTAATGACTGAAAATTTGAAACAACGACACAGAAGCGAATAAATAATCTACGATTTTTATTATCTTTTTTTTACCTTTAGTATCACTGAGGTCCACCCATCATATTCATAGGCGGAATGCCCTGGGCGCGGTATGGTCCCTGAGGTAGACCCTGGGCACCAGGCATCATCTGCATGCCAGCGTTGGGGATTTGCTGACCAGCAGCGACCTGGGCTCCAGCCATATTCGGAGCCATCTGCTGGGACATGACTGTCTCCGAGGGCAGCGTCAAGTTAATCAGCAAATTCCTCACCGCCGCGAAGAGCGTACACTCCGGCGAGTTGCTGCCGTATTCGGCGAACCTCTTGAGCTGCACCAAGACAGCGGCCATGGCCGGGTCTCTCTCGTTGGCCAACAGCGTGACATTGTTCCGGGTGTCGTAGACCAGAGGCAGGATAAGCGAGGGCGGCTCCTCTTCCTCGCGACACTGCACACCCAGCCTTGTGACGTGTAGGTAGTAGAGGATCTTGGTGTTCTTGAGCAGGATGGCCGGGTAGCCGACGGGGATGATGGGCATGGCCGAGGGCGGGACACGAAGACACCACTGGGGAGCCCACTTCATCTGATGCTGCTGAACTAGGCTCGGTATCAGCTCGAGCTTCATGATCTGGATGAAGTCCTTGAGAACCGCGTGCGGCATGAGTAGCATATTGATGAAGCACTGCAAGTTGTTGGGCTTGTAGGGCGCGGCGACGACCCGCGAGTCGAAGAACTTCTCCAGAGCTTGCAGATCCTCGAGGGTCCAGGGCTTGCCAGACTCGGGCACCGGCTGAATCTTTATGTGCAGCGACTGCATGTTCTGCGGATTGAGCGAGACGCGGCACTGCAGCGACTCAACCTTGAAGTGGATCACGCCGAACTCGGTGCTGTTGACGATGCTGAGAGGATTCTCCCGCTCGTTCATCTGTATCAAGCGCTTGAGCTGACGAATCATGAAGACGCAGCCGAGGAAGCGCTCGAGCGGCGACATGTCGGGTCCGGGCACGCCGGCCGGGTGCTTCGAGCAGCTGCACAGCAACTCGAGAGTGTCGTAGGTGAGGATGGTGGGTATGGCGCCGGCCCAGGAGCGCTGAGGCAGCACCCTAGACACGTGGTTGCCCATGCGCGCGTGCTCCGCGGACATCTGCTGCTGCGGCTGCTGGGGGCTGTGGAGCGGCACGTGGCCGGGACTCTGGCCAGGCCTGACGGGCGAGGGCCGTGAGATACTAGGCGAGCCAACCCAGTTCGAGGCGGCCGGCGAGGCCATGCTTTGCGACGAGGGGAATGGGCTGCCGTCGACGCCGTGGCCGCCGGTCTGCATGAAAGAACCGGCGGGCGAGTGCCCGAGCTGGACGTTGCTGCAGGGTCCCGGCGACGAGGTGGGCATGAGGCCCGCTGGGCTGGGCGCGTGCATCTGATTCAGCGGGCTGGCAACGAGTCCGGAGCCGGGCGACGGGTGCGGCAGGACGTTCGGCGTGTTCGGCGTCAGCGACGGCGGTGAGGCGAGGTTCAGCGACATGCCGGGGCTGTTGCCGTAGTTCTGGTGCTGGCCGCCCTGGCTACCGATGTTTGCGGTGTGCGGACTGGCCGGGGTGTTGGGATTGCTGCCGGAGGGCGGCGTGTGCGGCGGATGGAAGCGCAGGCCTTCGCGCTGCTGGGCCGGCGACTGGGGACCGCTCCGGTGATGGGCCAGGAAGCCGCCGAGACCACTGCCGCCACCGCCTCCGCCGGGACCGCCGCCTCCGTTGTTGCCCTCGCTGTCGACGGTCACGGGCGACGGCGGGTTGTCGTCCTCCGACTGCGACCTCCGCCGGTAGATCGCATTCTTGTCCACGTACTGTGAGAGAAAGGTGCTCAGGCCCTGGATCGGCGTGAAGCCCTCGACGACGTTGCTGTGGTCGAAGCGGCTGTAGGCACCGTCGCGCAGACTTACCAGTCCGTCGCCCCGGAAGCACAGCTCCAGGCAGTACATGCTCTGGTAGGCTATGCGCACCAGGCTTATGCACTGAGGCATCACGATGAACGTCTGCACTGGGATCTGGATGCGTTTCTCGTAGAGGCCGAGCTGCGGAATGATGGGCAGCTTGCTGATCGAGGTCAGAGGCTGGAGCGTCTCGTTGAGGATGTGTATTATCTGCATAAGGTTCTTGTCCCTGTTGAGGTTCGCCTCGAGCTGCTCCCTGAGCAGAGAGTGCGCGTTCTCGACGGTGCTTGTGGGACTTTTGCCAAAGAATAACTTGAAGGTTTTCTCGTTCGCATCCCACTGGACCGTGACGGATGATCGTCTATACGGTCCGTAGGACATTATCAACTTGCTGTAGTTGTAAGACTTGATATTTGCTATGTTCCGCAGATTGGATTTTTCCATTTTGTAGTATTCAGAGAGGTCGTGAACCAGCGAGTAGAGGTTCACAATCTGGGCCCAGTCATTGAGCAGCGAGTCCACCATCTGTGGTATTGTGTCTATAGTGCCCATTTCATACTGGAAGTAAATAGGCCTGCGCAAACCTTGCTCCTTGGGATGGCTGCTTATCAATGGACTGCCATAAAACACAAATTCGGCCAGCCACGTCTTACCAGTGCCTTTTCCTTGAACTCTAATTGCCACACTGAGCAGTCTTTTGAGAAGAGCGTTCCATGCGCTGTTTGTAGCCAAGTTCGTTGATGGGGCTGGAAGCTGAACCAATTTCAGTACCAGTGCAGTGGCATTTGCTTCGATTTGCAATCCTTGATGGGCAATTTCTCGTTTTGTTAATTCCTGGGCAAGCATAACAAATGGTATCTGCTCATCGCAAAGTGCAACAACATGTGCTAGTTCTGGGATGAAGTATGCCGGAGACTTTGTTCTCTTACTCTGGGTTGAACCACTGGCATCTGTTCTTACACTGAGACCTGTACTCCTCCGCTTTTTACCTTTATCCCCTGACTCTGATAGGCCACTGCTTTCAGACTCATTACTTTCACAGTCTATGCTAGTAAATGAACCATGAGTAACAACAAAGGTGTCAAATTCTATGAGGCTCTCTAATTTTAGGTATATATTGTGGCTTTTAGTTTCAATACTGTCATCGTGCGACTCTTGCTCTGTTGAACTGGCTTTAACAGCGCATAAATAAAAAGAACACTGAATCTCGCATGGCAGCAGTTCATTTTCTTTAAAGGACACAATTAAAATAACTGTTGGATGTCTATGGAACTGCACATACATTCTATGCTTGCTGATTGACGTTATTGGATGATCTGGTTGATACAAAAGTGGTAATTTTTCATGAGATGTTGCTGGTAAATGTTGCAAGGTTTTTTCACATCTTTTTTGGGTAATCCAAAATCTTAATTCTGATATCAGCGCTGGTAGCTTCAAGTGATCTTCATTTAATGCTGCAGTTAAATCTGGAACTAATGGAGCGTCGTATTGCGGTATATGACACTGCAACATACCAGTGTGAGTGTCAACTGCGATCAAAAGTAGTTCAGCTCTCAAACATGGCTGTAGAACAGGAACTGATAAAATGGCTGGTGAACCTGCTAATGTACATTCTACACCTTTAAACATGCATTGTAACTCTTGTTTTAAATCTGTTAATCGATTTCTTGTTCTTATGTAAATGGTATGAACCAATAAATATTCCATTGATAATTGATTTGATCTTATTGCCAGATCTGAAATTTCACATTCTTTATTGGCTAAAGATGGGGTATGAACGATAGCTAAAGGTTTTGCAGGATCATGTTGATCTACTAAAACGCTTAATTTGTATCCAAGTTCAGATCCTGAATCTTTGTTGGTTAACTCTTTCCAATAAGAAATGGTCAAACATTCACCAGATATATATTTATCTATGCGAATATGATCATCAAGTCTATCTCTTATCAATCTTAATGTTTGGGAGTACAACACTTCTAGCTGCAAAGATTGGCAGAAGTAATGTAAAATGTGATAGACTTCTGCAAGAGGGTCACTACTTTCTGATAAACGAGCTTGAACCACTTGATGAACATACTGTGTCTGTAATGGATGAACTAAAGACTTCCCATCACCTGTTTCTCTATCTGAAACTAAAATTTCAAGATCTAGCAATCTCCAAGGTAAATTTGGCCCATCGCCCATCACAGTTAACGAAACTGAAAATTCTTGCTCTACTCTAAATGTTACTCTTCCAGCATCAATTTCAAGATCTTTCATTTGAGGCATAAGATTTCCTGTTACAAGTCGATGTTGAATGACTTGATTTAGTCTCTGCAAAGTACTTCTTTTTTCTGATAAAGTTATTGGATCTGGTGGTACTATTTTTTCTCGAATACAAGCTGGAAGACGATTATAACTTCCTGTAGTTAAAACTTCAACAGCAGCTGGCAAATGGAAATTTGGTAGTCTAGCATGAACTAATGTTTCACGTGCCATTCTCGCTAATATGTCAGCTGTATCAACAAATAGTAAAGAATGCTTATCAAGAAAAGCCATTATATGAGCAGATTTTTCAACTTTTGTAGCGCTACTAGCCCATTTTACAAGGGCAAGTAAGCGTACAAACAACTGTCGTGTTCTCGCAGAAAAATTGTAAATTTCAATTTTACGCTCCATGTCTGTTTTCCGAGGTAATAATTCAGCAAGCACAGTGAGCTCATGATACGTTCTTTGAATAATAAAGTCGATAAGCAATCCTAGGGAAATAGAACCCCCACGATTCCCTTCTTGAGGCATGTTGGTTACTGGCGTTTGATGTCCTTCCAAAGGTACTGGCGCCATGACTTTGATTTATTGTTACAGCTTTGAAATGTCAATATTTTCAAGTACCTGAAAAATAAAATTGTTTCAAAAATATTATACTGTTATGTGCAATATCACATAAATATAATCTTCATACATTCCTTAATATAGACTGTAGAAAAAAAAACATAATACACAATATAGGTAGGAATCAAAACTTAGCATGACAACTTATTCTAGTTGAAAATCAAGAATTCCTAAACTTGAAGATTAATATGAAAATAAACAAAATGAAGATAATATTTGATATTGTGCAACAATAGATTTTAAAATACTCATTCAATACATCTACGTTCTTATAGAAATAAAAGAAAAGCTTAAGCTATAGTATACAAACTAACCTCTAGAATGTATGATGCCGTTGCATTAATAACCTATTTCACATAGCCTAATGAGAAACCTGATCAAATAAATAAGTAAGTCTTATTTTATTATATTTAAAAACGCTCAATCGATAAATTAATAATCGTTTTATCAGCACTTAGTTCTCTACTGCATTAAACGTACACAAAAATATAGAACAGAAATTGTCAAGTTATTTTATTTAAATAGTGATTTTGGAAATAATTACCTTTTAAATTTTATAAACCAAAATCATATTGCGGTTAACCACAATGATTGTAAACATTTACGGGTCATTTTTTACTGAATAATGGCAAAAGTTCAATTCAGGCTTGTATATCTGTGTTAAGAAAGCTTCGAAAGACTTCTTAGTAGCGGATAATAAATGAACTGTTTTTTATACATTTATAAAGACCACAATAAAGCAGCCAAACTATTTACGACAACAATATGCATCACCGCCCGACACCCGTCCATACTCCACCACGACCGTCAGGCACTCTGGCGTCTACGTCTACCGCATATTATATCCTATGCTTTTTTTCTACGACCACAAACTATATACATAAACGACGACGCTCGTGATGCGCGAGTCGCGTGACTTCGTGTCACAGCAGTCCTGCCAGTGCATAATATTACGCGTCGTAAATGTAATTTATGACGCGTCGAATATTACATATAATACTTAAACATCGCTATTTTTATACACGTATGTATAATATACACGCGGTCATGTAACCTTCGCTTTACGTTTATATTTTCATTATTATGGACTTTTGCGTTCGCCCCGCAGCTCCACGGTATATTTAGTGATACTTCTTAAGTTTTTCTGTTGTATACAATTTCTTACCCTTCTTCAATTTGAAAAATTATTTAAAACTAAAATTTGTAATAATGCTTTCTTTTTTGTTTCTTTTCAGTTATATTATCTTTCATTCTTTAATTAAAATTTTGCTTTTAAGCTTAAGAATCTTGCGACGCGCGGAAGTAAATCCTTTATGTTATTATATATATATATATATATATATATATATATATATATATATATATATATATATATAATGTGGTAAGTTGGGTTTTCACTTTTCAATCAGTAGAAAAGTGGCCAACAACTGCATTTACGACATATACAACGTATATTATACATAAATGACATACTTTACACGCGACACGTCGAAAATTCCGAATAGTGTCGTAAACCCACCATGTCTGTCCCGCCGCCGCTGATCACCACTCGCCAGTCAGAGTAGACGACTGTTTACTATAGTAAGTAGGGGAGTGCCCTGCTTGAATCGTCTAAGAGTGACGTTGAAATCGGTCTCAATATGATATGATGATTTACGAAAAAGAGTATGATATTCGTATATCGACGGCTAAGTGGAATAACATATCTTATTCGAGCGGCGACTTTGCAAAAGTATCCCGGCGGCGCCTTCCACGGAAACGTCGTATTCCAGATGCGATTTTTTCTCTCTGATTCTGTAGTGGCAGCACGGTGCAATTTTTACATACGAATTTACAAAACATAAAATGCGCCAAAAAAATTCTGAAAAAAAAATAGAATGACTTATTTTTCATTGCTTTTGCTTATATTATAAAAACGTACATTATTAAACGAATCGAAGTCAACTTAATGGACAAATTGAATCATATTATTTTTATGTATTTTGTTGGAAATATCAGGAATATGCGTTGAGTATTGATATAGGTTGAAATCCGAGTTGCAGCTTATATTTTCAAAAATGTTCTTATTTATACAAACTGCATCGCTAGCGCGACGACAGTGAATGCTACTGCAACGCGATTGTTTACAGAACTCATACAGTTGAAGACGAGCTTATACAAAGGGCCTGCTGATTACACTATTGGTCTCGTTCTTGATATCGTAGTCCAGTATGTCGGTGTGATTTTTCAATGTGTCTAGTCCATCTTCCTTGCGTCTTAGTGGTTCTTCTTGTCCCCGAACTCGGTGAGATCGTTAACACAGTCACATCCCGCCTCGAACTTGTTTCTAAGCTGCGGAAGATCAAGAGGAAAACGTTGTAGTTCTTGGCTCATTTCGGGGAAACAATAGCGTATGAGCTTGCGAAAGAACATAACAATCGTGATTTTACTTATTAAAGAGCTGTACAGCATAACTTACAGCATAACATACAGCATAACTTACAGCATTACAGCATGCAGCATCACAATTACAGCATAACTTAGAAAAAAATCGCTGCCAATTCATTGGCACGTAGCTTCCTCCAACTAAATTTATAGTTCCAATCTTAGAGCATATACTACATGGAGGAAGCACTGCGTGTTAAAAAGTGTAGACGCTGTAGAGTGAGAGGGCGATACTTTGGGTACTCTTTCTCTCTCTCTCTCTCTCTCTCTCTCTCTCTCTCTCTCTCTCTCTCTGGAATTGCGTTAGCCAATCACGTGCCGGTGCGAGAGAGAAAGATAGTACCCAAACTATCTCTTTCTCTCTCTGTGACTCGACTACACTGTCGCCGTAAGCTTCCTCCATGTAGTATATGCTCTAAGGTTCCAATAGATAAAATATTATTTAAATATACAATGTTAATGCGTTTTTAAATATTTTCAATCTCGATTATTTTGCTGAAGGAGCAATTAAAAAATAATACAAAATATTGTGGATCTGAATAAGTTGGAATGTGTTTAAGCAAGCCATCTGCGCAAGGATTGGCAGTACTCATGTACGATATGTCATATATTGAAAAAAAACGTAAAATAGTGTTTTTCAAAAATCAAAAATTGACCATAAAAAAAAATAGTTAGAAAAATAAAAAATAAATGTTTTTCCCGAATGAAGAATCCAAAAATATACATGCATGTCAAATTTTATTGATATTGACCGAGTAGTTCCAGAAATATTATGGTGTACATACACACACATCCAGACACACACACACACACATCCATACGGACATTTTCTAAAAACACGGGATTTGATCTTCTAACACACCAAAAAGTATTTTCTAGAAGTTTTGACGAAATTCAAAATTTTACTATTACAAAGCTTCCTCCAGGAGGAGGCAAAAACGTAGACGATCGGGATAAAAAAAATATTAGTTTTTAGGTTTGTGCAAGAGATGACTCCTCCCAAAATTTAGAGGATAAAATATTTTTCATCGATTGATTCGATATAAATTAAGATAGGGGTGCGGCCCTGAATTAAAGAGCGTGTTACATTGATGCTCACGAAATAATCTTCTATTTATACCCCCGAATCCCCCTGAAAAATAGTGCAAAGCGGTCGATTTCGCCAATACTTTTATTATTGCCATTTTTGAGAAATCTACATTATATTAAAATTTTTAAATCAGGGAAATTAGTTGTCTGTAAAAATCCCTTTATTCTGTGAAAAAATTATGTAAAAATCAAATTTTTTACGATAATTATGATCAGTGTATGTTAGTACATCCTGCTATCTTATTAATTTATTTTTTGCGTGAATCAATTTTTTTTAATTGAGTTTTTAAAAATATTAGAATCGTACGTACGTGCGTACAAACGCCTGTATATATAGAAATATATGTTTTTTGTAATATCCCTTTGACAAATTTTTTTTTCCCTTGGCCTGGGGGTCATCCTGACACCTGGACATCGTCTAGGGGAACACCCAGGTGCCCTCGGTAGATCGATACTGCACCTGCTGTTCTTCCTTATAGTAGGTGTCCCGTCAACCTGGGGGTCATCCTGACACCTGGACATCGTTCTCAGGAACACCCATGTGCCCTCGGTAGATCGATACTGCACCTGGTGTTCTTTCTTGTAGTAGGTGTCCCGTCAATCTGAGGGTCATTCTGGCACCTAGACATTGTCCTCAGGAACACCCAGGTGCTCTCGGTGGATTGAGGCTGCACCTGCTACTATTCCTTGTAGTAGATGTCCCGTCGACCTGGTGGTCATCCTGACACCTGGACATCGTCTAGGGGAACACCCAGGTACCCTCGGTAGATCGATACTGCACCTGGTGTTCTTCCTTGTAGTAGATGTCCCGTCGACTTGGTGGTCATCCTGACACCTGACATCGTCTAGGGGAACACCCAGGTGCCCTCGGTAGATCGATACTGCACCTGGTGTTCTTTCTTATAGTAGGTGTCCCGCCGACCTGGGGGTCATCCTGACACCTGGACATCGTCATAAATAAATTTCTAAATGAAATAAAAATTTTAAAATGCAAAATTAGTGAGCGTAGTCAGTTGTAGCTGTTGAAACGTCATCATTCGGATGTCAACATATAATCTAACCACCTCATCGACTAATATTGTATTTTAAGTCGGATGGAAATAAAAATCGTACAGTTTTGTTACATTCCAGAGCGTGATTCTCTATTGAAAAACCTCAGATGAGAATCATATGTAATTATGGCGTGATTTTTAGATGATAATTAAGTAGGTCCCATTTTAAATTTTCGTATGATACTTATCCGATTCTTATTTGAATCTTATTTGATTCTCATTCGATTAACATCTGACTAAATCGAATGTTATTTTGTCAAATTTTGATTTTGAATTATAAGAGATTTGTGGGGATTCATAAGATTAATAAAAGACGGATTGATAAAAATATTTGATAAAATAACATTTGGTCGATTAGATGTGAATTAAATGAGAATAGAATAACAATCAAATGAGAATCAGATAAGTATCGGATGACATTTGATTATCGTCAAATTCTTATTGGGGTTTTTCAGTAGAATAGTAAATTTTTGTATGTTCGCGTGCATTCATATACGTTTACATGTGATTTGGTACGATTTGAAAATTTATTACGACATTATGCAGAAATGTATTGGCCTATTGGAAAATCTCAATTAGGATCTCACTTGAGATTTCATGTAAGATTTTCCAATAGAGGGGAACGTACACTGGTTGGACAAAATAACTTCGAATCGCGCGCCGCATTATGGCCGGTGCTATCAGTGTTAACTGAGTTTCTGTCGGAAAGATTAGATTAGATCGTCGCTTCAGTAATTCGTTTGGTACCGACCTAACCTTTCCAACAAAAACCCGGTTAACACTGATAGCGTCGGCCATATTGCGGCACGCGATTCAAAGTTATTTTGTCCGACCAGTGTACGTGAACATACGTAGACTTATGCAAACGTACGAATATATAATATATAATGTACCAAATAAAAATAGTTATGATTACTTATCCGCCCCCATATGGTGCCCGGCTTTTCTTTCATGCAAGTGCTAAGTTTTTATGCTGGTTAACGTATAAATCCAATAATGTGATTACAAAAAACTAAATTAATTCTAGCAGTCAAAAATAAAGGATGAGTATTTTAGCGTGTGTTGAAATTTTTAATCTTCATGCTCCGATGTGTTAACCTGCAGTGATTGCATTGCCCTATAAAAGACATTAATTTTCACAAAATATTTTTCACAGACTTTAGAGATTTTTACAGAAAACTCATTTTCTCAAATAAAGAACGTTAATATAATGTAGAGGATTATGAATCAATAATATTAATTATATAATGAAATTTATACGAATATTTATTGTATAATATATATGTTACTTTATATATGCCATGACATCATAAAATATAGTGTGATAATGTGTATCAAATTTTATAAAATATCATATCAAAACAATTCGAATTTGAAATATATTTTATAATGCGTCGTGTAATTTATTTGATTTACATATAGTAAAAAATATTATGACGTTTAAACATGTTATTCGCGAGTGAAGCGAGCGTTTTTGCTAGTTCCGTAATTAATGTTTTTCGCTGCATCAAGTGTGCGGCCCTGATATAGAAATTTTACTATAGGGTGGCTTTTTGGAGACCTTTTGATTGGCATTAACTTAACAAAAAAAAAATAAATAAATTGTGCAAAGTTTGTCAAATAACCAAAAAACTGTAGAGGTGGAATATTTTTCATCGATTAATTCGATATAAATTAAGCTAGTGGTGCGGCCCTGATATAAAGGGCGTGTAATATTGATGCTAACTAAATAATTTTCTATTCAGACCCCCGAATCCCCCGGAAAAATAGTGCACAGCGGTCAATTTCGCCAATACCTTTATTATTGCCATGTATGAGAAATTCCGTAATTAATGTTTTTCGCTGTGGGTGCTGCTCTAAAATAAAAATTGTCTGAAAGGGTGTCTTTTCATGTGACCTTTCGATTGGCATAACTTAAAATAAAAATAAATTGTGCTAAGGTTGTCAAATTTTAAGAAAACCTTAGGGGATGAAATATTATTCATAAATAAAGTCAATTTTACACCTGAATAGGGGTGCGGCCCTGAATTGAAAAGGGTATCATTTTATTTTTTACGAAATTACCTTTCATTTGAGTCCTTAAATGTTTAAAACAAATTGTGCAAATCATGCTTTTTATGTAAAATTTGAATTTTTAAGTGATAAAAGGGATGAAAACTTGATTACTGAATATCTCAGCTTCCCCAGAGGTACAGGGGTTAATTTTATTTTTTAACGCATATTTTTCGTGCTCTACACGATGACACACGTTTCATACGTTACCTGAAGGAAGCACGAATCATCTATACTCGTAGGCATCCTCCTTTAGAGTTGTTCAAGAGATTGATGGCCCCTTTATTGTCGCAGCAGATGACTAGTGGCTTCTCTGGTTCGATGATGAGGAGCTCAGCAGCGAGTTTCTTCAGCCACAAAGCTTCCTGGATAGCTGTTGATAAAGACATATACTCTGTTTTGGTGCTGGATATAAAGCTATTGTTGACTGTCGCCGACTGTTCCAGCTGATGGCTCCACCTTGCATTATGAACACGTAGCCTGTGATTAAACGTCCGTCTTGAGGGTCTGCAGCGTCTCAATGATTTTACAAGGTGTTTACATGTTTTTATTATTTTTTTTCGATAAAAATGGTGTAAATTTTATACATTTTCGATAGAATTTTTTTTTTCAAATTACATTAAATAAAAAATTGTTTGGTAAGAAGAATATCTTTTTGTTTTTTTGCAGGATTTAACCCAGGCTTGACCCTTTAAATTTGGACCCTTCAGAGCAGTATCAAGCTTAATATTCCAGCTTCTACTCCCTTGCTAAAGCCGTAAAGTGCTTTTTTGAGAAGGCAAACCTTATCTTCTTGACCTTTGACGACAAAATCCTTCGGTTGCTGTAGACAAACAGTCGTTGTGCATGATCTCACCGTGTAAAAAAGCTGTTTCAACGTCTAGGTGATAAATACCCAAGTCTCTTCTGGCTGCGTAGGAGAATAATAATTATTATAATCTAAGAGACGTGAAATGAACCACAGGTGAGTACGTCTCATGGTAATTTACTCCCTTCTGCTCTGGCAATTAGTCTAGCTCTGTACCGGATGGATGTAGTCCGAGCGCTGGTGCCGTCAGAGTGTCAATTTTGAGCTCCAATCAGTAACTTAAGAGTTTTTTTATGTTTTTTTGGGATGCTGAGAATTTTGTTAGTTACGAAGCCCAAAACCCGTCAGTTGTTTTGTTACAAACAAATTACGGATTTGCAATAAACAAATAATCGTTAATTGCAATTGAAAAAAAACTGGGTTACATTATTTAAGTATTTTTAAATCGAAAGTGTTACAACGCTTACAACTTTTTTCATAAGATGCATACTTTATGAGTTAAAAATTGTTAAATTTTAAGATTTCACGAGAGTAAACTGGAAAAACAGCTCGGAAAATCGCGGCAAATCGTATTTTGTGTAAACTTTATTGATTTTTAACTCAAAAAGTATGCGTTTTACAAAGTAGGAATAATTTTTATTTAAAAATACCTAAAAATTGTAATACAATTTTTTTTTAGTTGAAAAAAGCAATTATTTGTTGATTTCAAAATAGTAACTTGTTAATAACAAAAAACTGACTAGTTCGTACTTCGTAACAAATTTCGAGGGTGAAAGAGGTGATAATGATTTAAAAGGACCGTTGCGTCGTAAACAAGACAAGACAAAACAAGTTGGGTAAATTCCAGGTAGTACAAAAGGTAGGGCGACTTAGGTAGATAGAGCGATGCAGTCATCCTAGGTAAAGAGCTCCTAATGACACGAACTTGCAACACTGGCGCCGATCCCAATTGTATGATTAAACTTACCTGTAAGTGAAGTTCTATTATAATTGTATGAAGCGCCTCTTCCGAAATGATCAAACGTAGTACCCCCAGCCCCTACCGATGTCGCCACATGTTTAACGCTTAACAAGAGAAAATTACCGCCACCCGTTGTGCGCCGCGCGGTCTCTCGTGCCTCAGCGTATCTGAGTTTCCTCATTTTTTCAAAGCTAAGCCGTAACATTCAGATTTGGGTATCAATAATTTTGAGAATGGACAAGTTAGAGTATTAACTTAATGGGTCAGACTGATCATTTCGGAAGAGGCGCTTCATACAATTATAATAGAACTTCACTTACAGGTAAGTTCGTTTAATTATACAATTGTATTGCGCGCCTCTTCCTTATGATCAAACGTAGATGTTCAAAGCATGTTACGGCTCCCTGAAGGTGGATCTGTCATTCTTTTCCTGCATTTCCAAAAATTCCTTCTATTTATAAAACACGGAATTACTGAACAATATCTGATTAACACAGTTTATGAACTACAATTGCCTTTCCAAACGCATAGCTTGGTATAGTTGAACTAAGGTTATAAAATTTTATGTCAATGTCTATACCTTTTCTTTTCGCCGCGGATGTCGACGCATGTCTTGTTGAGTACACCGTGAACACATTCGTACCAATTCCACTGTCATCCAGAATTTCTTTAACGCAACGTCTTAGAGTTTGTGGAGTGATTATTTTATGTGGTTTTTTATATGAATTGGATAATAAATTAACACTATCTCTACAATCTTTAGTGCGTTAATTGCGCAAATTTTCCTATTTTTATTATAAAATGGTAGCGCTAAGCATGGTTGTTATTTATTTGATCCACTAGTTTTTATTCGTAATCGTCGCAATTCTGAATCAATTTCTTTATTTTTTTTCGAGGCGATATAGGTGGCATATATCCAGATTTTCCATTCCTTGCACTACTGCCATATATTTTTTGCTAAATTATTTAGATTTTCGTATTGGATTCCGCCCATCCGATTAATGTAAGATATGGCAGTTGTATTGTCGATATAACCCCATCTGGGAGCTGAGTGACCTTGCCGTGGGTGAGGGGGCTTATGCGGGGGTGGGTCGCGGCCCCGGGGGAAGTGGGTCCGTCTTAGCAATAAGTGCAGTGCTTGTCCCTTTTAGAGGGAGTCAAGCGCCGCAAGGATGCTGACTCGACCCCGCCAGCGAACCCGGCCAGTAAACGTCCAAATATAGAAACGGACGTCTTGGCCGCCAGGATGGTGGACCTCCTTACGGGGACGGTCGTCTGCGAGGGCTATCCTGACGAGGAGCTGACTGCACAGCAGCTGGCACTCGTCAGCGAAACGGTCCAGGCCCAGGTCGATAAGATCGAAGCCGGACCGTGGCCCGAGTTCGACGACTCCTTTGTCAAGCTGGGGGCCATAATTGTGGTGGCTAGTAACACCTTCTCGAGAGACTGGCTGGAGGAAATAACCCCCCAGCTAAGACCTTGGGAGAGTGCAAAATTAGCGCTGGTAGAGATGTCGGCGCTGAGAAAGCCGAGAAGGGCCACCCTCCGGATTCCTGGCAAGAGACTGGAACCGGCGGGCGTCCTGAAACGGCTGGACCACAGGCACCCGGGCCTGCGCATTAACAGGTGGAGGGTGCTAAGCACGGAAAAATGGGAGGGACCCGACTGTGGAATCTTCCTGGTGCTTAGCATACCCGAAGCCTCGGTAAGGCTGCTCCGGCAGCGAAATTATCAGCTGCACTGGGGGCTCGATAGGGTGGACGAGGGCACCCGGGGGCAGCGGGAGCAAAGTGGAGCTGGTCCGTCCTAATCACCATGGCTGGGGACGGGACAGCTTTCACACAAATTAACTTGCACCATAACAAAAGCGCCTCGGCTACCCTGGCCAGGCGCATGGCTAGGATGCATACAGGTATATGCCTAATACAAGAACCGTGGGTGGTCGCGGGTAGAGTCCGGGGATTGGGAGGGGCCGGACGGATCTTCCGTGACCCTGCGTGCAGTACCCCCAGGGCATGTATTCTTGTCAAAGGCCTTGACGCATTGCTGCTACAGGCCCGGTGCAGTGGCGATATTACAGCAATTGAGGCGAGGCTTCCTATGGATGGGAGAGCCGAGAGGGACGTGGTGGTGGCCTCAGGTTACTTTCCATACGACTCCCAGGAGAAGCCTCCGCCCGGGGAGGTACCAGAACTCATCAACGATTGCATAACGTGGAACATTCCATTGATTCTGGTGTGCGACGCGAATTCGCATCACACAGTCTGGGGCAGCTCGGACAACAACAGCAGGGGAGATGCGCTGCTGCAGTATCTGGCCACCACCAGTCTGTGTATACTAAACAGGGGCAGGAAACCAACCTTCTACAATGCGGTTAGAAGTGAGGTTATCGACATGACCCTGTGTACAACGGGAATAGAAGGGTGGATAGGCGGCTGGAGGGTCTCGGATGAACCCTCGCTGTCTGACCACAGATATATTCTTTTTGAATGGAAAGAGAGGAGCTCGCAAACAAGGGCCTTTAGAGATCCCAGGAAAACAAACTGGGCGTTCTTCAGGGACAACCTTAGAAACGAGCTCCACACCTTCAAATCTAAATTTGGTCGTACGAGCGATCTTGACTTTTGGGCAGCAGAGCTGGTCAGGATAGTCGAGATCTCGTTCCAAAGAAGCTGTCCCTGGACCATCCCAAGAGGCACCAAGAGGACCCTGTGGTGGAACCAGGAACTAGAGAAACTACGGCGGGAAATGAGACGGACCTATAACAGGGCCAAAAGCACTCAAAGTCTCGGTGACTGGCTTAGGCATACGGACGCCCAGAGGAGCTACAATGCGGCAAGAGTCAAAGGGTGAAGGGACTACAGCGAAGGAATCGAGAGATATCCGAATGCATCTAGACTTCTATGAATTCTCGCAAAGAATCCTGAGGTATGGCTTGAAGCAATCAAGTTGCCTACAGGAGATTACGCAACCTCCGAGGAGGAGTGCTTACAATTACTTCTGCAGGCCAACTTTCCGGACTTTCAACCTGACCAGGACATGGTCGGTGAGAGTTATGGAGGGGAAAGGCCGCGAAGGACAACATGGGGACTGGCAGCTGCGGTTGTCACCCCAGAGAAAATCAGGTGGGCCATCAGTAACTTCGACCCCTTCAAGGCACCGGGTATTGATGGAATCTACCCGGCCTTTTTACAGGAGGGGCTGGTGTTGTTGATAGGACCCCTGACTAAACTCTTCAGAGCTAGCATCGCCTTGGCTCACGTACCAGCTATCTGGAAAACAGCCAAGGTGTTCATTTCCAAACCAGGGAAGCCGAGTCACACAACCGTTAAGGACTTCAGACCCATTAGTCTGAACTCCTTTATGTTCAAATCACTTGAAAGGTTGGTAGATCGGTTTATCCAAAGCGAGATCCTCAATATTAGGCCTCTACACCTGGGAAAGGGGGGAATTGAATCGTACGTCTATTGAGTCAGTCGTAAAGGAATCAGAGCTGCGGGAGATACCGAGGCCGCTTATTAGCTGGCTTCAGAGTATGCTCGGATGCAGAACTGTGGTTTCAAAGTTAGGAACCGCAACGGTTTCGGGGACCGTCAGTAAGGGATGTGCGCAGGGCGGGGTGGTGTTCCCTACGATTTGGTGCCTATTGGCCAACGAACTGCTAGAAGCGCTGAATTCGGGGTGTTGCTATGCTCAGGCCTTTGCGGATGACATTCTGATACTCATCAGGGGCAGAGAGGCTGGTGGAGCCATGGACGCCATGCAGCTCGCTCTAAGAAAGGTGGAGAAATGGTGCCGCTTAACTGGGCTTTCCATTAACCTGGAGAAGGTTGAGCTGGTGATTTTCACACGCAAATACAAGCTGGATACCTGCAGGATGCCCAGACTATCTGGGGTCGCTCTGCAGGCAAAAGATTCAGCCAAGTATCTAGGCGTAGTCCTCGATAAGAAGCTTACCTGGAAGGCGCATTTAAAAGCTCAATGCGATAAATTCCTGGCTGCTCTTTGGACATGCCGTAGGGCCTCTGGCAGCTCCTGGGGACTCAGTCCCCGGATAATCATATGGCTTTACAGGGCCGTCTTGGTACTGCGACTTGCATATGCCGCTCTGGTCTGGTGGCCAAGGGTGGAGCAGGTGGGGGCCAGGGCAGAACTGGAGAAACTCAGAGGACAGGTGCTAAGAGGGGTAACAGGAGCATATAGAACCACGCCCACCAAAGCACTTGGGACTCTGTTGAAGGTGGAACCACTTCACCTCACCATCGTTGGGGAGGCGGTCAAGGCTGCCCATCGACTCAACGGATTTGGACAGTGGAGAACAGGAACGAGACACACCCGATTACCAGACGGATTGGGTCTCACACCTGAATTCACCATGCAAATGGATATGATGATCCTACGCTACTTCTTTAGAAGAAGATACAGGATTGTCATACCCGCTAGAGAGGAATGGGAGACTGGAAGGGACAGCCTGCCGGGGACGGGAGAAGTCTGGTATACGGACAGCTCACGGACCGTGGCGGAAGCTGGCTCGGGGTATTATTGTCGGAGGGATGGAAGAGGCACCTTCTTCTCCCTGGGACTGAATGCCACGGTCTTCCAGACCGAAATATTCGCAATACTAACCTGCTCGCAGAGGATCATGGAACTCGGAAAGAGAGGGAAAACCATTACCATCTATTCAGACAGTCAGGCAGCTCTTAAAGCTCTTACAGCTCAAAAGACTGCCTCCAAACTAGTCTGGGCCTGTAAGATGACAGTCAATCAGCTGGCTATGGATAATATGGTCAGACTGATATGGGTACTAGGGCATACTGGTATCAGAGGCAATGGAATTGCCGACAGACTCGCAGCTCTGGGGGCTAAAAATCCCCCCATAGGACCGGAGCCTTTCGCGGGAGCCACAAGGAGCCTGCTAGGAGGTGTGGTCCGAGAATGGGTTAGGAAAGAAAGCGCCAGAGACTGGCGAGACGCAGGTGGATGCAGACAAGCCAGGGCGCTTGTTGGACAGGAGGTCAACACCGAATGGACTGTATGTGCCGTTGGCAACTGCAGGAAGGACTTTTGTCTCCTGATACAGATCGTGACAGGACATATTCATCTTAGATAACATGGTCTGAGGACGGGGAAGGAGAATGAGGGCTTCTGTAAATGGTGTAGAGGGAGGGACGAAACGCCCATTCACATACTGACGGAGTGCCCAACCTTCTGGAGGAAGGCTGGCCTACCCGCATAGGGTACTGCTTCATTAAGGGGCGACACAATGGGTTTTTACCTAAGTGTCCGGGACCTCCCTTGGGAGGCCCACCACACCTATTAATAATAATAATAATAATAATTGTCGATATAAAGCAGGATGGAGCAGTTTTTGAAATTTTTAACGAATATTTTTAAACCAAAATAAGCTGCCAAAAGTTTCAAGTAATTTCTCTATTTTGATTTTTCATTTTCATTCCAATGTCCACTGCAAAAAATGTCCCACCCTGTGAAGGAAGCGTCGAGAAAATTTCCAATTCTTTAGAGTTTCTAATGCGACAATTTGGTGCTTCGCTTAAGGGGACAAACCACTTTTAAACCCTGAAAAAAAAGAACACAAAGAAAAATTCATAAATTTTAATAATATTATTTAAAATTTTTTTATGTTATATTTACACTAAATACCTTCAATTTTATCATGCTGAAACCTTCATTATTCCTGCTGGCCCATTGTGGCACTCGGTGCAAGAATTTGTGAACTTTTTCACTGTCCGTAAGATTCCAAGTGAACGGATGGATCTTTTGGGCTGAAACTCAAGGAGGATACTTTGTACACTTGTAGTTTTGGTATGAATACAGGGATTTTGATTTGAATGTTTAGAAATGATTTGGCGATGAAAAAACTGACTTTTTTTATTTTTCGCTTATTTTAGCACCTATTTGTGTGTAAAACAATTTCTTAACATTCAAATTAAAATCCCTGCATTCATACCAGAACTACAGGTGCACAAAGTATCCTCCTTGAGTTTCAACCCAAAAGATCCATCCGTTCACTTGGAATCTTACGGACAGTGAGCTGAAATCAGTAAAAACAACATTTAGAGAAAATCAAGTTTAAAGTTTATAAAAATTGTTGAAAGTGTAACTTAAATTAGTGCTTACCAAATACTTTGGGGTCAAGTTTTCTATGTTCCACACACATAGACCTTGATTCTCAGCAATTATGAGGTATATTCACTAATACCTTTTGGTTCTATACGGCTTTTCTTACCTGCAAACAAAAAAAGGCATTTCATGAATTATATAAAAATTTGATAAAAAGGATATTTTATCCTTGATAATCATAACACTTTATACTTATCTTTTTTCTTGGTTACTGTGTTGAACCTCCAAGTTGAAACTGGTGGAAAATTACCAGTCTAACCTCCAAATGTTCGATCCGGGTGCTCCAGTCTCCGTAGCAGCTTTTTCTTCTCTCACTGCAGTCTTCATGGTGTCCTTGGCAACTTTGCCACACACTTCACTAAATTTTGCACGAATTGCTTCACATGCACACTGAGTCATGCGTGTCGAAGTCCAAGCGCCCAACAAGGAACCACTGCTCTTCTGTTGTTCTTCCATAAGCATGGTTCTTGACGCCAACTTTTCTTCATAAGTTGATAGCTGCCAGCTTGCCACGCTTAATGCATGCAACTTAAACTTGAATCCTTATCCTCAAGCTTTATTCGCCAAGTTTAACTTGACTATGGCATTGTTTGCAAATCAAAAGTTCCTCGAGAGCAGGAAATAGAATGTTGATATCAATCAATCTATTCCTGACCTCAGAGGTTCTTTCCGCTGCTGGAGTTTGTATCTTCCTTGCTGATCTTGAAGGTCTTGATTTGTTGGCAGGTTCATCCTCACTCGTTAATCCTAGAAATCTTCTTGGCCTCTTACGTACTTCTTGTCTTGATCGGTACTCGCAAACCTTCCGTTGGCATCTCGATTATTACACATATTTTTCAAATCACTAAACTTCACACTTTTTTAAATAAATTCACTGCTCTGCTTTTAGACTAACACTTCACCTATTTTTACTTTTTAGGGTTATAAGCTATAACCTATAACCCCCAAAACACTACAAACACTACTTAGATTAATTTAAACACACTTTTGAAAAATATCAGCTTCTTTTATGTATTAAAACATCAGCTGTGTTTAGTCAGTGTAAAACACATATCAGCTGTGTTTTGAAATATTTGCTGTCTGCTAGCAGAACAGCAGAACGGTCGCTCTCTGTCCTTCACCGATACATGCGATTCTAACCTACCCACAGGTGGCGCGCAGGCGCGCGATATTTGAATTCAAATAAATGTCCCTACGTTTTAATCGGAGCCTTATATAAGAAGCAAAACTAGAAATTTATATCGAAAATAACGCAAAAAAATCTTATCAGTACGCTCAAATTTATTAACTAAAACGTGTACGCGGAGCATAATATACATATATACTACGGTAAAAAAATAGTATTTTCAACATTTACAATGAAAATTTTATTCAGATTGAATTTATAAAACTAAAAATAAAAATTATTAGTCGTATTAGACAAAAAATGAAAAATACGCAATTTTACGAAAAAACGATAAAAATTTTGTTTTACTATTTTGCTTATAACTTTGCGGGAACATTTTTTTATAATAAACGGGTTTCAGGAGCGTATTCTACGGAACATTTCCTGTCAAAATAAGCAATAAAAAAATCAATTTTTTCGAAATTTAAAAGTGGTTTGTCCCCTTAAATGCTTCCACCACTTTAGCTTTTGTAAAACCTCATTTGAAATAATCATGTAATTTTCATAATTATCGTGGTTGACTTCTAGTGCTAAAAATTTTGCTCTCTCAGAAACTTTCGTATAGAGCCAGCCATACTCAACTGCCGTACAGCATGACACCAAAATTCCCAGTATTTTAGAAAAGTTTCTTATTTTTATTTTTTGATTAAGTTTTAAATCTACAACTTTTTCCATTTTTCATCTTTTTTCTCTTGGAAGTTCTATGGTCATGTTTACGGAGTTAAATAAATCCCAAATAATTACAATGTTGACTTGGGTTCAACCTGCTATTTTTATAATTAATAATAAAACCTAATTTTTCTAACAGTGCTATAGTGATGGAAACATTTTTAACGCAAATTTCGAATGAGTGTTCTAACTAAGAGCAAAAAATCGTCAAAGTATACACTTGATACTAGGCCTAATTTGCGTAAATCGGAGATAACAGGTTTTAATATTTTTGTAAAAACGAATGGTGCTACATTCATTCAAACCAAAAAGAAGGCAAGTGACTCATATAGCTGATTGTTAAATTTAAATCGTAGGTATTTCTATATGATTCGTCTATTGTAATTTGTTGGATTTTTGCTAAAATCTGGCATAGTTTTTCATTTAGAAATATGCGTAGTTCTAGGATAGTTTTATTTTACTATAGCTGGAAAAACCCAAGCGCAGACGTTGCACCGAGTTCGTCGCCGAAATCAGCAGCGCATCTGCTCTTTTATGACGATAATTTTCTCGGAGACGCGATCTGTTTGTTGCCCACGAAAAATACGTGCTACAAGCACGGCAATTAGGGATTAAGAAGGAGCGCGCACTTTGCTGAGTGCGCGCTGTTTATGATACCCAGGTGAGCGGTTGCTTCCTCCTAGAGGAAGCTTTGTAATAGTAAAATTTTGAGTTTCGTCAAAATTTCTAGAAAATACTTTTTAGTGTGTTAGAAGTTCAAATCACGTGTTTTTAGAAAATGTCCGTATGGATGAGTGTGAATAGGCGATTCTTTTTTTTAAAATTCATATCTCTGAAACTAAACATCACAACCTCACGAAAAAAATCATATCGATGGGTCACGTGTCAAACTACCCTGGTAGAAATAACTTATTAAATCCGATTCAAAAGGTAATAGGTTTTAATTGGATTCCTTAATCGGAAATTATTCAATTAAAACCAATTTATTCGATTAAAATCTATTTAATCTGATTATAACTATTAGTCGGTTTTAATCGGATTCAATCAGTTGTATTTTTCAACAAATTAACATTTTATTTAAAAACACAACTGTTTAAATCCGATTAAGACCGACTAAAACATATAATCAGATTAAATAGATTTTAATCCATTAAATTGGTTTTAATTAAATAATTTCCGATTAAGAAATCCAATTAAAACCTATTACCTTTCGAATCGGATTTAATAAGTTATTTTTACCAGGGTATATTCCATTACAATTTCAAGTGATTTGACTACTTATTTTTTCAGTAAAAATTCGGAAACTGGAAAAAATGAGTTTTTCTTTTGTGCCTCAATTACGGAAGTAAAAGGGTTTTATTGCATTTGAGATTTTGGGAAAAAGTAGATATTTTATGTGTCTTGGCTAAGTTCATTGCGCAGCTTTGAAACCCTTATGGTTCTTAAGATATCAAGGTTTCAATTTTTTTTTGAAAATTTTTTGACTCCTCATATCTCTAAAACAATGCAGTCAAATGCTTTAAAATTTTATTTGGTGATTAACCATAAAAAAGCTGCTAAATTTTAAACGATTTCGTCGAGTGGTTCTCAGGTAAAGAGCTAAAATGTAAAAACTGATTTTTCTTAAATCTTATATATACACATATATAGTACGACACACACACACACACACATCAGTATTACATATAGTACATGAGCACTGCCAATCCTTGCGCAGATGGCTTGCTTAAACGCATTCCAACTTATTCAGATCCACAATATTTTTGTATTATTTTTTAATTGCTCCTTCAGCAAAATAATTAAGATTGAAAATATTTAAAAAAGCATTAACATTGTATATTTAAATAATATTTTATCTATTGGAACTATAAATTTAGTTGGAGGAAGCTACGTGCAAACGAATTGGCAGCGGTTTTATTATTTAACCGTTTTTGAGTCTTCAATTTTGAAATGACTCGTAGGAATGTACTCATTAAGTGCTTTTAGATTTAAAAAAAGTCTATTTGATCCATCTGGCTTATATCTTAAAAAGATACTTGCTTACGCTTTACATTTGCATATAGCCCCTTTTTCTAATAATTCGTTAAGGAGTTGTAAAACTTCGCCTATTTCTTTACTATCCCAAAGTTTTTCTTTAGGCTCCCTTGATAGCACGAGCTTTCTCATAAAAGGAATTTTAAAACTTTCTATCCAAGATAAAATTTTTGGATCTGACGTTATAGTTCGCCATTCGTTAATGTAAAAACGCAATCTTCCTGCTATTTGACTTACAGGCTGCTCTAGCGTCTGTGATGTCGGTGATCGACTCGATATTTCCTCGTGCGTGGGTGACGGGACGTCTGACTGTTCTATTTCTTGAATTTCTCTGAACGGTACCAGCTCCACGTCTTCTGTTGGCGATTTCCCTGACGACGGAGCTGGGGATTCAAGTTTTTCGAAACATGACTTGTCTTCTGCGTTACCTTCAAATCTTTCGCCGCATCATCCAAGGTTTTTGTCGATTTGATTATGTCATCGAGTTTTTCGCCAAATAAAAATTCTCCGCAGATGGTCTGAGAAATCGCCTCTTTATAAGTTACATTTATATTTGCAGATATTAAACTTCGACGTATCATAGCCTCATCACGTTTGTTTCGTCGCGACCCCAGGCTTTTTATTGAAATTCAAAACCTAGGAAATTCCAAATATTATTAATTTCTCTGTTTAGATAAAAACATGACTCAGAACAATGTAATTATCCAGAGTCGACTATTGTCTAAAAAGCAACGTTAAGATTTAATGAATAACAAACGTTTTATATAACAAAAAATAAGGAAGTGATGTAAATAAATAGGCTTTTAAAAAACACATTGATTATAACTTAGAAAATACAATATTTATTCTCCCCTTTCTTGAAGATACAAACATTGAAAACCCTACTTTTGAAAAGCGCAGAAAGAAATAAATGTAACTTGTTCTTACCAATGATTATCGCGTAAACGACCCTTAAACATTTGAGAGAAAAAAAAACTATTAATCAATCACTGGTCGAGGCCCCGAACCACGCCAGGAATTTACGGCCGAGGATCTTTGAGATCCCGCCTTGGTTCGTGAAGTGTATGTGGTTTTTTTTTAATTAGAACTTGTGGAGTTCTATCGTTATACGAATGAATGTTGAATAGATGAAACTGTAAATACCCGTCGCAGTTAACAATAATGTACCTGTATGATTACGGATGGGTTGAATCTCTCGTCGTTTACAAAGTTCCCAGATGCTTTGAGTTTGGGATAGCCTTCGTTTCTTGTCGCTTGTCGGGTGTCGACTGACTCGCACGCACTCGCTTCTCAAAAAAATCCGAACACGCTAGCTCGCTTCCTATCCCTTCTCTGACCGTTCGGAGAATTCCCCCTAGTGGATTTCAAGCGACCGCGAAGTGGCGCCATCCCACAGTTATTCTCAACGTTGTAAGTCAGCTTATAATTTTGTAGTGTAGCTAAGACACTTGATGATGGTTAGATCTTGTAGATCTCTTCCACTTTTTATCAATTTCATCTCAGCTTGTCCTATGGTTGCGAGGCACGCCGTTATTTTTTGCTGTTTTAACGCGATTCGCTCATCTCTAGTGTTGGCTCCTTGCGGCATGATACGCTTTATTCTGGGTTCATTTTAAGAGGGACTAGGAGATGGTGACAGAAAATGTTCTCCCATTTTCTCCTGCATGTCTTTTTAAGAATTGATAACTAACCCTAAAATATGAAAGATAGAGGGGTTACGAGCCTTTGCGCGCTTGCATGTCATAAAGAAAATGGCTTCTCTTTATGTAAAGAATTTTAGTATTTTCCCATGACATTATATTGCATGCCTTTGTAATATAACGTAGTTGGAACAAATTTAAGCTATAATCATTGATGGATTTCATTTGGTTTTTGGTGAACAACTAAAATTTTCTTTTTATGTATTAGAACGCGATACAAACACCATGAGTACAATGAAACGGGCATGACAAGTTACGTAGTAAGTATCTTGAGAGTTGTTCCAAATTGATCATTATATATCTTAATTTTCAGTTAAATAAGCACTTAAAAAAATAAAATCATTGTTTGCTTCGTAATGATTAAATATAAACAACTTGACTTTGTTTAATTGATCTTAGTTCTTTTTTATCTGTAATTTCGCCGAATACATCAAACTCGCCTAACCTTTTACTTTTTTAAAAGTTAATTTTTTTTAGAGATGCGTATTTACATCTACAGTTCAACAGAAAAAAAAATGTTATAAAAAATTGAAAATAAAAATTTTTTAATTGTAATAATTTGTAATTCCCGGGCTCTGTGATCGTAATACCGCCTTTGCGCTCCGCCGAATGCCATTGAGCCTGACCTTTTTTTCTACCCTTGTTTGGACTCTTTCTGCTCTTGTCCTGCAACTCATAAAGAGGAAGAGTGGGGAATGAGCAGGAATTAAGGGAGGGAAAGTCTTTCTCTCTCGCACTAATACGCGTTTCCTATGCTTCTCACTCGCACTCACGGTTTCCCGATGTCCAGTTTCCTCGTTCTCCTTACTGTATAACCACGCGCACTAAATATCGACATAACCGTTAGAGAAAGAGACGTATAAAACGGTTTTATCTTGCAAATAAAGTATATTTATGTATAAAGTGCGTGCGTACGCGCGTGCGTGCGTGTGTATGTATGTGCAGTGAAACCAAAAGCGGCAGAATTCAGTACACAAAATTGTATATATATATAGATATACAATAGCCTGGAGAATTCTCCCACTTCTGGCTTCACTGTGTATGTGTATGTGTGCATGCGTGAGTACGTGCGTGCATGTGTGTGTGCATGTGTGTATGTGCCAGTCAAGCAATTTATACTCAAGAAATTAATTTTTTAATTGCAGCGAGTTTTAAATCTAAAACTTAAATGTCAAATCTACCTACACTACTCTCGGCAGTTTTTAAATAAAATAGTATTACCCAACAAGCACACGTATTGCTATAAGTGTTATAAAGAAATTCTTTTCTAATATTTATTTTTTAGTAGAATTTAAAGAGTTCTTTTTGATAACTTAAATAGCAGTTTCTTTTATATATTCTAAAAGAGTTCAATTTTTTGAAATCTTAAACATCATATATGTTATAAAGAAATTCTTTTTAAATGCTTAAATTACTTCTGCTGTATAAAAATAATAATAGTTCATTTATGATTGTTTAAAATATCTTAACATTAACTCAAAAAATTTTCAAAAATGCTAAATTGATAAGCACACTGAGAAAAATGTCATAATAAAATTTATTCTTGTTAGATTTCAGATATTATGTAATTATTATTAATGTTTAACTTAAGTTCGAAAAGGCATTTTATGCACACACACTGTATCAAAAAATAATTTTTTTTTTTTTTTTTTTTTTTTTATAAACTAACACAACATCTTTTATTCTTATTTTTATTTGAATTCTTTAAATACTACTTCTCAAATATGTCTGACAATGATGAGCCAGATTATAGGCGCCGAAAATGGTCTTTTTTATGCACGTGTTATAAAAAATAATAATCATCCCAGAATTATTCACTAGTTCCGGTAAATTTTTACATAATTGCTCATTTTGGCATATTAATATAGTGTAGATTTATTGGACCTACAAATTTAGTTGAAGGAAGCTACGTGATAATGAACTGGCGGTTTTTTAATTATTTTAACAGCTTCCAATCTACCTGGACAAAATCTTGGAAATGTTTTTAGTAGAAATGTATATTTTTATCATATGTATCTGTCTATACCGTTAAATAGTTTTTTATTTATGAAATACACTTATATATATATATATATATATATATATATATATATATATATATAT
>QLSS01000709.1:11482-31023 GCA_024372645.1 Trichomalopsis sarcophagae | reverse complement strand
GAGGACAGAGCGTCTGCCTTGCAAGCCAGAGGATCTCGGTTCAAGCCTGGGGTCCGTCACTTTTTCGTTGCACTCTTCACTCGTAACAATATATAAATTTTTAATAAAAAAATTTGATTTTAATTTCAAAGGTGTGCCCCTTTAAGAATTAAAAAAATTAGAAATATTATTTTCGAATAAACAAATTTCAGATGAAAATCAAATGTGATTTGGCGTGATTTTTAGATGAGAGTCAAGTGAATCTCATTAGATTCTCACTCGATTCTTATATTCTCATCTGATTCTCATCTGATTCTTATTTGATTCTTATATTACCGAAGTCAAATGTTATTTTGTCAAATCTTAATTTAGATTTGTAAGTTTGTGAGGATCTGTATGGTTAGTAAAATACAAATCTCAATTATAATTTAATAAAATAACATTTGGCTATCACCAGCTGATAATCGGATGATAATCAAATAAGAATCAGATGATAATCAGATAAGATTGTGAGAATTAAATGAGAATCATATAAGACTCACTTGATTCTCATCTGGAAATCACTCTAAACTCTCTTTTGATTCTCATCTGATTCTCATCCGGGGTTTTTTAATAGGGTATACTTGTCTAGATTTTGTCATCAAACACTTTTATTTTAAGAGAATTATCATATCATTCAAGTCTAAGTATATGAATTTGAAAATAAATTTAAATAAAAAATGTGTCCTCTACTTAAATATATTTCTAATTGTTTAAATATTTAAACATATAATTTATAAATATAAATATTTTCTCTAGGAATTTGCATGAATACAGATTAAGTCTATCTGTTGAAAGTTATAATTTAAATAAAACTTTGAGTTTTCTATAATAGTGCAAATAGCTTAGATACTATAGTCAGGCAGTGGATTGTCACGCTGACGATCTGAATTCGATCCTTCAGCAGGTAAATATATTTTTTCCTTTTCTTTCTTTTTTACCTATTTAATTTGTTTAAATTGTAAATTAATTATAGTTATACTAAATTGTTGGTTATAATGTAACATTTTATAAGATAATAATATATAAATGATAATCAGGTGAAAGTGAGCTGACGTTTTGGCATAATTAACATTTTATCATCAGGTAATAATCAGGTGAGCTCTTTAAAAGTAAAATTCTTCTGATTGAATTATATGTGTGCGCGTATAAGTATGTGTGTATTCTAAAATTACCAAATTACTGAAACTATTCATCAAGTTTAACGATTCAATTAGATCTGATTCTGAAAAGCAGTTATACACATAGTTGTACCCTGGTAGAAATTTGAGCAGTCAAACTGCTCAGCAGAGTAAGTTTTAGCCAAGACTAACTAGCTAGTTCAACGTATGAATCACTGGCTATGAACTGCTTAAGCAGCTACTAATATGAAATGAAATTAAAATGTTTGAATTATAAGGAAAATCAATGAATTTTAAATTCTGAGTTATTATTAATCGAATATCTACTTAGATAATATACCGTACTCAAAATAAATAAATAATTTTAATTTATATTTAAGACATATGGGTCAAGATAGGTAACCTAACCATACACGTACATACAAACTACACACAGTCTGCAGGTTATAGCAGTAGACAGCAGACAGCACCTATACAGTGCTCAGTCGATCTGTGAGTCTGTTGGTTAGCTGCGTATATACTTCCTTATAGGTACCTCGGAATCTGGAGTCGAGCGCTTCTAACCTGAAAGACGTGCTGTAGTATGCTCCGTCACTGCGTCGTTTGTGCTGTTTGGTGATTTTCTACTCGGTATTTTAATAATCAGTGCTAGGCAATACTGCAAATCACAACGAGAAAAAAAATAGAAAAAGGGAACTCAGCGAGAGATTTAGGAGATTTGAAAATCTCTTCAGTGTTGAAGAAATTTCAAGTACTCAGTCGCCCAAACGTGCCTGCTCCGAAATTAATAATTGCTCGGGTGATTGTGCAGAATCAGTGTATTTAGACATTAGTGACCAAGAATTCCAAGAAGATATTCAATCAGAGCATAGTAATGGTAGTGACGAGGAAAATATTACAGAATCAGCACAAGAAATTAACGAGTTACGACAGTGGGCCATTGACTGTAATATTCCTCATTGTGATTTAGACAGATTGTTAAAAATCTTAAACCGTAGAGTTCTACCAGATCTTCCATCATGCTTAAAAACTTTTTTGAAAAGTAATAAGAAGTTTGAGATTGAGTATATGGAAGTAGCCAATGACAGTGCTGAAGAATGTTACTATTTTGGTTTCATAGACCAACTTAGAGAAACTGTCAATCTGGAACTGCATAAATCAAGTACTTTAGAGTTAATTTTCAATATTGGTGGTGTTTCTCCATTCAAATCGAGCACCATAACTGTATGAACAATATTGTGTAAAATATATACACAATGTGATTCATACAAACCTTTTACAGTAGCTGTTTATGCTGGAAGCCAAAAGTTCCATCAAGTACCTCTTAAAGTTTGTATCAGAATTGAGTAATTCATTTTCATCTAGGATTACTATAAGTGACAAACATTTTGATGTGTAGCAGCAGTTCTTTTGTGAAACTTGTTCTAGGACACACAGCATTGAAGGGCTGTGAAAGGTGTTACGTGCTTGGTGAGAAAAAAGACGGTTTAATAGTCTTTTTAAACAGTAATGCAATAGCAAAAACTAATAATGATTTTAAATTACTAGTTGATCCTGAATATCACACCGGTATATGACTTTTGACGAAAGTTAAACCAAAAATAGATATGGTCCATCAATTCATATTGGATCCAATGCATTTGCTATATTTAGGATGCACAAAGAGGATTCTAGAATATAAAAGACGAATTACAGCGAAGAACACAAGAAATTCAGAAGGATATTCCTGATGAGTTTCCCAGGAAGATGAGACTAATCAACGATCACAGCAAGTACAAGGCAGTTGAATTCAAATTTTTCATCGTTTATGCTGCACCATTTCTACTAAAAAAAACTACTATCTGATGAACTATACAATCATCTGATGCTGCTTGTGACGTCTATCAGACTACTGTCAGAAAAGAATCCAGTTCAACACATATCATTGGCTCAAGTGAAACTTGAAGAATTTGTGAATAGATCATCAAGTTTATATGGATCTTTTTTTGTGACTTTAAACGTTCACAATTTGATTCATATAACAAGCAATGTTGAGCGAACAGGTCTCAATCTGAATAAACTAAGTGCTTTCCCATTCGAGTCCTACTTGGGAGAAATCACAAGTCTTATCAGATTACCTATACATGTGGTGGCGCAGTATTGCAAAAGGTTACTTGAGAAGAAGAGATATTCAAACAAAATTTGTAAAAAGTATAAAGATTTTGATATTATTTCTCAAAGTAAAAAAGAAACCCTGAAAGTTAGTTATCAAGAAGCTACCATAAGAATCAAGCATCCAAATAATACAGTCCTACTGCGTAATTCAAATATTGTAGAAATAAAGAAATTTCTTTACGTGGAAAACATTTTACATATTGAAATTCAGCAGTACCTTCAAAAATGATTACTTCTTAATGATCCAAGTTTAGTAGCTTTTGAAGTCAGAAAGTTATCAAGTGCAAAAACTATCATCCCTGTTACTACAATCAGAAGTATAAATGTGTGAACTTTAGAATAAATGTTTCAAAATTGAAGAAGAAATGGTGTTTTGTGATACCACTGCTGCATTGACTAACATACTACACTACCTACTGGTAAGTTGCACTCTTCTGCTACATTTGAAATTCTAACCTTACCTGACTGTGAACATGAGAACAGACATTCTCTGTGCTGTAGTTTGTAGTGCAACAAATATTTATTATTTTTTGCGAGGTGCAAACGAGGTAATTTTGTTAACGAGGTAATAAACGAATTTTTCAATTAGTTAAGAAAATTATTAATCTGTGAAAATCATTATTGGTTTGCTCTTTTATATTTAAAACGTATTCTTTCGATTTTAACTTCAAAATCAATTTTGTTTTGAAATCTTAAAGTCGTCAATGTAAATTTAGTTATCAAGGTACAAAATTAACAAAAAAAAATTAATAAAAAAGTGATTCTATGTTGAATTTACAGTGAAAAGAAATGTTGTTGTGTATAACCTCAAAATATTCAATGAATCAGGCTTCTTAACGTTGTAATTTTCAAATCAAAACAAAAAATGTGTGCTTCTATACAAATTGTGAAATATTAATTAATTTTATATTTACAGACTCATTTAGAATTAAAATGAGTGCTCCATTAAAGCCGTACACTCTTGTGGAGTTTGTGACCAGAGGAAGAACGAGGAAACAATGGATTGAATTTAATAAAACAAGACAAAGAGGCACTACGAAGTTTTTGACAACCATTGAAAATGAGGAAGACAATCGCTTACTTCATGACATAGTGAAGAATCTAAGTAACCCCCTGGAAAGCTGGACATCAGATTCAGTCAATATCCTGGGTGATGCAGGTATTGCTATATCTAATTCATTTTTTGTTATGTCTTGCCTTTTTTTTCTTGAATTATTATTAATTCATACTTGTATATGGCTCTCCAATACATTCTGCTTCTGTTTCAACCGTGTTTCCTTCTGAGCCGTTAACCAAATTAATTTTTTTTTTTATAGCTTCTTATGAAAAAGCTATTCAGAATATCTCACGTCTCGAAGTGGAGTTACGCGCATTCAGCTTAGATTCTGGTGAAGAGTTGGAAGACAGACAGAGCAAAATATTGGAAGAGGTTAAAAGGCAAAAGCTTTTGAAACAGAGCGCAGCACTGGATGATATACTGGCTCCTCCATCAAAAAATGTGGATTCTGATAATGGTAATAAACCTAAGTCAACATTCTTGAATAGTATTTTTGATTACAGGTTACATTTACACTTTTAATAAATTTTCAGATGCCATCAGTACTCCAAAATCACTCAGAAGTCCAAGAAAGTCGTATTTTAGTGATTTTGATTGGCCAGATGATAAGAAATCAACGAGCATGTCTACGGTAAAGGGACCAGTTGATCAAGATAATGTGCCAACACACCTCAATCAGAAGATATCAGACAACGAGCCTAATAATTCACCTATTTTGTCATCTGAACAGCATAAAAAGGATTCCCACAAGAATTTTGGTGCCTCTAAGAACACAAATAATGGAACAGCTGTTTTTTCATCGCAACTTCAGAACAAGAATTCTTCCAAAAGTGCTTTAATGAACAGAAAAAAGGGACCATATGTTTTGAATTTGTAGTTACCGGTGATTGAAATTCCCCATGTTGAATCTCCTTCAGATTTTCAGACTGCAGTACTGACATCTCTCTCCGTAATGCCTATAGACTTACAGCAAATATACGATACATGAAAAAAAATGTCAGTAAAAGGTTTCTCACGCGATTATTGCATGATCGTCGTGTAGTTTATTTCGACGTAGTTTATTTGAAAAAATTTTTAAATAAACTAAAATTGTTTAAAATGTGAAAATTGCGCGAGAAATTGGTCGAAATCCTCACGCGATTTTCGCGAGATTTTTTTGAGTAGGGTTTGATTCCTGATTTTCAACGTTAGGTTTAGAGTGTAAGGGGGCGGATACACCTTTAAATAGTAGGTAATTTGCGAATTTCTTAATGTAGTTCATCCCAAACGTCATGTTCTTAGGAAAAGAATGAAACTTTGCACAGTTTTGTAATGGTTTTTTCCATACGCAACTAAAATTTTAGATTGATCTGAGGTCCGGAAGTTGAGATATTAGACCTCAGTTTGACCTTTAACACGCATTTCTTGGGCTGGGCCCGCGCGAAATGTACAATTTTGTTGATAGCAGCCGAACGCTTCTTACGATCTTGTTGAAAAACTAAAGTAAGGTTAGGTACAATATTAGGAATCTTTTAATTCTTTTCTCTTGAACACGGTTACGACAAAGTAAGTGAAACCGTAGTGTATAATTGCGATAAAGGTAAAATTAAATGGATAATAGATAGTGGATGTTCAGGCCACATTGTAAATAATGAGACATTTTTTCGGAAAGCATTATTTTGAAAAAACCAATAAATGTTAAAGTCGGAGATGGTAGAGACTTAAAATGCACTAAAGTTGGAAAAACCGTTACTTATTTTTTAGTAAATAATAAGAAAATTATAGTAACAATAAAGTAACAAATAAGAATAGAATTATTTCTATTGCTATGTCAAAGATATATAACAAAAATAATAATTTGATTGAAATTGCATATAAAAAAATAGTATATTACGATACTAGTGACATAAATCGTACTTTACGGCGCGACGTATATATACTCAAGAGCAGCGAGTGCGCTTGACACCGTGCCATGAAGAACGACTTATGACACGTGTATCGTACAATATTTTATAGCATCTGCCTAACATATAAGTCCGCGAGCACGCCTATCCGTGGCATTAGCAGTCCATTTTTCATCGTGCAGTAGCGTCCGAGCGTAGCGAGGGTGATAAGCATGGTAAAATAATGGACTACTTGTGCCACACGTGACATAAGTGCGGACTTATGCCAAGCAGTGCTATAAACGGTTTATATAAAATGAATAGTTATTGTGAAAGATTAGAAAGTTGTGTAAATAATGTTGAGAGAATGACACGAAAAATAAAATACCGACCATAGAATTTTGGAACATGTAAATTTTAATTATTTAAATACTATGTGTGAAGAAAAATTAGTTGTAGGAATGCCAAAAAATTTTGAAAATGTAAATTTAAAATGTGAAACATAGATACAAAATAAAAGACATAATTTGCCATTCCAAAATAAGCGTATAGGTGCAAACAAAATATTGGAATTAGTTCACACAGATTTAAATGGGCCACATAAGAATGAGGGTTTTGATTGATCAAAATATTATTTGACTTTTTTAGATGATTTTAGTAAATGCGCTAAATATCTATATTAAAATCAATAGATGAAGTGTACAATTATTTTTCGGATTATATAAATAAAGTAGAAAATTTAACTTGCAAGATAAAATTAAAAGATTGAGGTATGATAATGGTAGAGAATATCCTCTATTATATTAAAATGTATCTGGTAGTCTCTGGCTATAAGTTCACTTTATTCCCAAAACTACGCTTCCTTAGGAGTCGGGGTGAACCAGACGTTGACAAGAGGTAGACAGGAAGTCGACAGGAAGTCGACCGGAAGTGAACCAGAAATAATCCGAAAATATACAACATGACCCGAAAGTGACCGAAAATAACCGACAATAAACCGGAAATATACCAAAAATAAACAGGAAGTAGCCAGAATAATGTATATTTGCTAAAGGGTAAATCGGAAATTAATCAATAAATAACTGATAAAGGTTTTGAAAAGTTTAAAAAGTATTATTTATAAACTGTAATTAATGTTGAAGCCTTTCTGAAACATAAATATATTCATATATACATATTTTAGTGATGAAATATTAAAATATTTAAAATGATGTACAATTCTAATTGTATCCAATACTAAAAATCACATCAATACAAATCATTTTAAAAAATCTACATTTAAATAAATCGTAGCAGGATAGGGTAAAATAATATAGATCGTATATTTATGTTATGATACATTTGTGGCATGAAGCCTTTAATCACTTTATTTTAATTGTCACACAACGAGTATATAATACTGTCGAAGCGAAATAACACAACTCACTATGTTAAAATAAACAATATATTCGATGAAATGGCTGTAGGAATAATCGTAGTAGTGGATCTTTTATATCTAAATACTGAAAAGGTATTAGACTGCAGATTTTATTAAATACATAGGAAATGGCATTTAGTAAAACAGTAAATTTAATTTGAATGATATGACTAACTAGATAAATTTAAGCAATGAAATTTGTGAATAAGCAGATCAAAGTTCGCGTTGAGTTAAATTGTGATTTACAAAAATTTGTTATAATTGAACGAGTTACGCGTGAGATTTTAATAACATACAGTAACGAAGGAATTTATGTGTGATACGGGCTCGCTTGATTGGCCTTGCCTATGACGCAGACGTGGGCCTGGCTTTCGAACAGGTCTTCTAAGTTAAACAAGGCAGCAACTATTGTCTACTTTGTAGCGAGAATATTTGAATAAGATCCGGCGTTGAAAATGCATCGATCAGGTATAAGAACGTGACGGAAAGGCGTAATAACATAAAGTGAATTAGAATGAATGATCGCGTGGCTCTGGCGGTTATGTTACTTATAATGTACACTGATTAATATGCGGGTTTTGTACTAGAAATAATTAGAAGATGCGTCCATGAGAAAGCCGACTGGGGGTCGATATAGCCGGCCCAGTCGGACAGCGCCCGGCTGTAGTTTTACAACCCGTCGGAGGCAGAGTTAATGGATTAGTATTATGTGCTGAGTTTTCGCCAAGTTATTTTTATAATCTTTTGATATTTAAAATAATGATAAAGTTAATGAGTCATACATTCCAATCAAATTTTCTCGCATTTTACAAATATTAAATTGAACATTGCAAGGGCAAATATTAAATATAATAGCGACTGCAAATGCTATCTTTATTTCGAAACAGCATATCAATAAAAATTGTATGATCATCATCAAGACATTTTTTGTTAACACTATAAAAAATTCATATCACATTGTCTTTGTACCACAAACAAATTCAGTGTATTAATACTTGAACCAGAAAAAAGTATTTAAATATATCCTTTGTTTATCAATATGTTGAAATTGTATATAAAAAATCGAGTAAAATTTTAAAATGTTGTTGAATTTAAGTAAATAGTTATCATTTAATTGACTTTTAGAATTAAAATAATTTCCAATTCCTTTAAAAATAAGTACATCTTTAGTATCATCAATGTATCACAAATTGTCGTACAATAGCAAATGATCTATTTCTCATTTTCATTTTCATCAAGTGTTTCAGCGCTTATTAATTAGTGTAAGTGATTTGCAGCATAACTTTTTTTTACCTCTTTTTTAAACAAATGTCACATCGACAGTGACAAATTGACGTAGAAAACTATAAAATTTAAATACAAAGCTAAATCACGCCAGTGATAAATAACTGTATGCATATGATAATATAAAAATTTCACGTTGCTTACTAGATAATAATGAGACATAATATTTTTCTATTTGTTTACTAAAATTGTAGCATCTTTATTTTCATGATAATCAGTGATTGAATAATCAACTTAACTTGGCGGCAACATTTTTTGAAAATTAAAATTCGAAAAAATTAAAGCATGAAAGGCAAAAATTAAAAAAAATGAAATTGAACAATTTCTAAAACGAAAATGTTAAATTGAAATATTAGGAAATATACAATAATAAGAGTTTCAAGTATTTTTGATTCAAATTTAGAATTTAAAATTTATTTTTTGACTTTCACAGTTTTTTAATATTTCCAGTTTCAAAATTTTACCTTCCATTATAAATCAATGCATACTTTTCTTTTTTCAAATCTTTTTTATTTAAAATTTTTACTCTCCCTAATAAGAAAGATAAAAGGCTAATTAGCTAATTAATAAAACAAATGAAAATATCTATGGCCGAAAAATTGAACTGCAAAGGTCAAAACGCGAACAAAAACAACCAGATAGATATGTTCAATCCGATTCGTATTATATTTATGTAAATATTGGAAGCACAGATAACCCGACAACTTACAAAGAAGCTTTACGAGGGAACAATTCTGATTTATGAAAAGAGGCTATGAAAATAAATCTTTTAAATAAAAATAAAACTTGGCAATTAGTAGAAAAGCCGAAAGATAAGAAAATTTTAGATTTAAAATGGGTATTTACAAATAAATCCGATAATCATAAGAAAGCGAGATTAGTTGTACAAGGCTTTCAACAAAGTGAAGCACTGAAAGATTTACATTCTCCAGTAGCTGAAGTTCAAACATTGAAGTTATTGTTATCATATTGTTGTGAAAATAGTTTAATGATTATACAGATGGATGTCTGAACTCCATTCCTAAATGGAAAAATAAAATCAGGAGTATTTGTAAAACAACCTTTAAGTTACAATGATAAGACCAAACAGTGTATAAACTAGTGAAAGCGTTGTATGGACTGCGAGAAAGCCCGACTGCTTAGCATAAATGTTTCGACGACTATATACAAAAATTAGGATTTAAGAGAAGTAAGTGATTATTGCTTGTACACCAAATGTAAGAATAACGAAACAATTTATTCAATTCTAAACGTTGATGATTTATTAATTTGTGGAAAAACAATGCGAAAAATTAGTGAGATGAAAAATATACTGTCATACTAATTTTCAATGAAAGACTTAGGCGAAGTAGAGACTTACTTAGAAATAAATATTAACTATGATTATAAAAATTTAAAGGTGACAATGGACCAAAATAATTATATCGAGCCATTAGCTAGACAATGTAATATTAAAAATAGAACGTTATTTAACACTCCGATGGAACAAAATTTAAGTCTTGAATTCGCACAATCGCCGCTTCTGCCAGTCAAGCCACGCCGTCCAGGAAATTATCTTTGTTCGTGTGTAGATAGAACTGGAGGTCATCCGCGTAAAAGAGAGGTTTAATTGTGTTGCCGTCAAGTATATTTTGCAGGTCGTTGACATAGAGGTTGAACAGCAAGAGTCCCAGGACAGAACCCTCTGGAACTTCCAGATTGGTTTCAAGCCACTCTGAAGTTCCGTTTTTATTCGAAATCACCATTTGAGATCGCCCCTGTAAATATGATTTAAACCACAGGAGAGCTGTCCTAGAAAACCCCAGCTGTCTCAGCTTATATATTAATTTGGAAGGTGGGATAGTGTCAAAGGCCTTGCTGAAGTCAAACAGCAGCATAAGCGTCACCCTTTTTTTGTCAATAGCCATGCGTACGACGTCGGTCACTTTTAATAACGCAGTCCGTGTACTGTGGTGTTTTCTGAAACCGGCCTGGAAGGGGTCGAATATATGATTTTTATTAAGATACTCCGTGATTTGGGTGTGCGCAATTTACTCGAGCACCTTTGAGAGGAAGCAGAACAGTGCCATCGGACGAAAGTCCTTAACGTTTGAAGGAGCGCTGATCTTTCTTAGAGCGATCAACTGTGCCTGCTTCCAGATACTCGGAAAGATTTCTTGAGCGAAGGAGCAGTTAAATAGATTAAGAATTAATTCGCCAATAATTGGGAGGGCCTTGACGACCACGCCGTACGAAATACCATCGACACCCCTCGCTTGGGAGGAAAAATGTGATATGGCAAGGACGACGTCACTCATACTAACAGAGCTAAAAGTAAAGCCCTTCTCGCTTGCAAGTAAGATAGTGTCCGTTGCATCATCTATATTTTCGAGGGGTGACACCGATACTCCCGCGAAGTGCTCATTCAGCTCCCCCGGCGTGAAACTAAAAAACTCCTCCTTCTTACGCCTAGGCAGGAGTCCGAGATGACGCATTACCGTCCATATATTTCTGTTATCATCAAGAGCGTCCGATAGTGGTTGGCGAAGGAAGGATTCACGATCTTGAGCAGAACGCATGTGACCTAATTGGTCAGTCGAAGAACCTCATCGAGAAGCTCCGCTCTCCCCGTGCGCTCAAAGCGCCTGAGTGTAGCATTGCGTTTGTCCATAAGGATCCTCAGCTCTGGTCCAAACCAAGGAGCATATTTTCTACGTGGGCAAACCGTTTTCAAAGGTGCCAGTTCATCAATTACTAATTTTAGATTGTTATTGAGAACGCATAAGGCGCCCTCCAGATCAGTTTCGATGGAATTAATGACTGTCCAGTCACAACAAGACAAGAGGTCGATAAGACTGGAAGTGTCTATACACTTGTAATTTCGACAAGAGAAGGTGTCACTCACGGGAGTGGAAGCGTAGATGTATAGCTTATCGTCGGTCATGATAAGGTCAATCCATATATGAGACGATGAGTTATGATGCGTGGAACCATGCTGGATGATCTGAAGAGATAACTCTTCGGACAGACGCTTGATAGTAGTAGCGTCGTCCGAGTCAGACAATAGATCCGAATTCAGATCACCCATTATGATCTTATGACTAAATTCGCCGCATAAGTCCCGCAATACATCAAAGAGGTCTGAGTCCTTTTGCATCGGGATTTTCGGGGGCCTGTAAATAACACCTAGAAGGACCGGAGGTGAGTCGCATCTATGTACGCTGTAACATAGATACTCCGGGATTCTAGGTTTTCCTAGACCCATAGTATCAGAAGAGACAACCTTTGTCATTTTCAATCCATTGCGTAAAAATAAGGCGACGCCACCTTCGTTTACATTTCTGTCCTACCTGATGATGGAATATCCCCCGATGCTAACCAGGCTGTCATCCACAATCGGACCCAGCCATGTCTCTGCAAAGCTGAAGATGTTATATGAGGGGTGCTCGGTTAGAAAATCACGGACCAACCCAATGCGAGCTCTGAGCAAGTTCACATTGAGAAAGCCCACTGTCAAGGGGCCTCGCGAGTCATATGGAGGGTGCAGGTGATCAATGATAGCGACGATGTCGGCAAAGCTGCAGCCGACTAGCCTGACAGGTCCGTCTCAGGTCGGTTACATGAAGTAGTGTCAGAGTTTACGTCCTTTCCAGGGACAGTCATGCGTATCTTCTGTCGATTCCAGATTAAAGAAGTAATTTTTAGCTGCTATTTTAAAGCGTAAAATGGATAGTGTGTTGCGAAGTTGAGATGGAAGGCTATTCCAGAGGTAGGAGGCGCTAATAAAAAATGAATTCTTCAGCGTCTCCGTCTTGAAGGACGGGATGTCCAGTGGAGTCACCTCACAAGTAGGTATTGAGGTGTTGAAAATTTTTCTTAGAAAACAGGCCATGAAGTATTTCCTACGTCCGGCGGTGGTAAGCCATTGCAGCTCACGCCTGTAAGGCGAGATGTGCTCTCCGTATTGACAAGCCTCTGCAGTTTTAAGTCAAGTTCCTGGGTCAGGTCGCAGTAAGCAAGTGATCAATAGTCGATGAGAGGAAACAGGAATGCTTGCACTAAATGTTGGCGCAATCTGAGGCTAGTGGTTTTCCGAAAAAAAGAGAGCCGATACATTAAAGAGTGAGCACGTTTACAAATTTGTGTAACGTGCTCTTTCTATGTAAGTTTGGAGTCAAGCACCAGCCTCAGGTTGCGCACCGATGATTCAAAGTTGACCTAGGCTCCCCCTATATTTAGAGAGAGAGAGAGAGAGAGAGAGAGAGAGAGAGAGAGAGAGAGAGAAAGAGAGAGAGAGAGAGAGAGAGAGAATGTACAGTGTCGCCAAACGAGTCGCTAGGGGTTCCCAGTCTGTGCGCTGCAAGCGAATTTTACTTTCTGATATTGCCCGCACTACTGTCTCTCCGCGCGCGCACTCGCAAGAGCTGCCACCGTGATAGAAGTTTTTGTCGGTTTCAATCGGATTTTTGGAATTTTTGCGAAAGGATTTTACTCTTCGCGTTTTCACTTTTAACAATCTTGTCATAAATCGCGTTTATAACTAATCTTTATTTTACTTTTGGTGAAACACTTTTCATCTCGCTTGGCGTAAACTCTCACGATTTCCTTCAATTTCAGATTACTTACTGTATGATGATGAGCCTACTGCCTCAATTCGCTACATGGCGATCTCGTCGTCCAGGCTTCCTCTTGAGGGTACCCCGTCGGCTCCTGGTCCCGTGATAGAAGGTACGGGTGATAAGCGAGCGCTCACCTCCCTTGAGTCTTTTCTCCTGCCTTTGTCACAGAACACTTCACTTCGCTCTCGTGAGCTAAAAAAACACTATCGCGTCTCTAGGCACGTGCCGCACACTTTTCTTTACGCCGTGAAAGCTTGGCTCACCGGGCCCATAACCTGTAGGAATCTAAAGTGGGTGAGTTAGCGGACAGTAAAAGAACACAGTCAGTCCCTATGAAAAAAAGGTTTATTGATGAAAAAAGGCACGGACGTAAATCTAGGCGTGTGCGCTCTCTTGGAGAGTTGGTGCAGAACTGCGCTGTATACAAGATTAAGCAAAGGGGAGAGTCCCGAAGTAGCTATTTCTTTATCACCAACATTTATGATGAAAGGAAAAATTTTGAAATTGAAAATATTAAAAAACTATGACAATTAAAAAAATTAATTTTAAATTATAAATTTACAACGAAAATACTCTAAACTCTTGTTATTTTATATTGCCTAATATTTCAATTCAACATTTTCGTTTTTAGAAATTGTTTGATTTCATAATTTCAGTTTTACAATTTTTGCCTTTCATGCTTTAATTTATTTGAATTTGAATTTTTCTAAATTTTTGCCGCAACGTTAGATTGATTATTTAATCACTGATTTGAGAAAATAAAGACGCTAAACTCTAAAATAAAGTAAAGTAAAATTTTAGTATTATTTAGTTAGCAACGTGAAATTTTTATATTATCAAAAAAGTTATCTATGCATGTAGTTATTTATCACTGGCGAAAACATTGACGTGATTTTGTTATGTATTAAAATTTTATAGTTTTCGACGTCAATTCGTCACTGGCGATTTGACATAATAAGAAAAATTTATGCTGCGAATCACTTAAACCTATTGATTTGTGCAGAAATACCCGATAAAAATAGCCACTGAAGAGAATTGCTTAGAGGCGCAAAGTAACATTAATGAATTTCTATTGGTCATAGATAACTTGCTGGCTGTGAATAAATTATCACTAAATGTAGATAAAACAGCCTTCATGACATTCAAGAGCTATTGTAATAGTATACCAGCTCACATAGAAGTACAAATCTAGGATAGGATGTTGACTAGAGTGGAAAGCTGTGAATATCTTGGAATTGTTTATGACTGTAATTTGAGGTAGGGTAAACATATTCAATATATAATTTAAAAAACGAAGTACTCAGTATATATATTTTTATAAGCTACCAAATATCATGTCGACGGTAACACTACCACCATTAAACACTTTTGTTTAATAGTGAACAACTAAAATTTTCTGTGTATTGAAATGTCATAAAAACACCATAAATACAATGTAACGGTCAGGGAAAATGACGTAGTAAGTATCTTAAGAGTTGTTTCTAATTCATCATTATATAACTTAACTTCTAGTTAATTAAGCCCTGTATTGACCAAAAAAATTTTGTTGCTTCGTTATGATTCAATATAACAAACTCGACTTTGTTTGATTGACCCATTTTTATCAGTAATTTTGTTGCGAAATATATTAAACTTGCCCAACCTTTTACTTTATAAAAGTTAATTTTTTTTTTCAGAGATTTCAGTTCTTTTTAGTAAATATTTTTGAGTATTTCATATTTGTTCTAAGAATAAAATAAAAGCATCTTTAGCACCTTTCGATCATGACTTTTTTGTAACATTTTTATTACTAACATAAAATCACTAATTGTTCTGATACACTACCCTCGTATGATTTCCACACCTAGATACCCGAAAACCAAGTGCGAACTACCTAGACCTCGTTATCGGCCACCCTGTCCACCTAGACGCCGCCCTCGTATGATTTATTTTCTTAGACACCAAAAAATACGGAGCGCACCACCTAGACCTCGTCATCGGCCACCCTGTATACCTAGACACCGCCCTTGAATGATATATTTATCTAGACATAAAAAAATCACGAAGTGCACCACCTAGATCTCAAAATCATAACCTTAAATTCAAGCAGACAATGTAAACACATCTACTCTGCGGGAAAGCGATACCCAACTGTATTACACATTATAGTTGGTGCGGCCAATTTTACGCTCCTATTACTTTTCAGCTAGGAAGCCAACTTCACGGTCCTACCACACTGGAGAAAAGTGTAGAGAAACTGTTCCGAGTATTTGCGGTTTACACACTCATTTATTATTAAAAAAAACGGCTTATTTGCAAAAATTTTCATTGGAAATCATAGTTCAGCTTAGAAAAGATACTAATAAGCCAAAAAAACTCTTGAACAGTAATGATAAGCATTTTTTTCTGTATCATGAAAAATCTGAACACCAATATAGAAATAAATAGTGACACGGGCGCCGCGTCTCCGTCTGCTTCTCAAACTCGCCTTCGTGGCGCTACCGCGCCACTTGATATGAATAAATAAACATATAACATATATATATATATATATATATATATATATATATATATCTACCTATATTATATAGTTGTTAAGGAGATACTCCCTCCGCACCCCAGCAGTGCCCCCCCCCCCCCCACCAAATAACGTAAAAATCATTCATTTTTATGTTATTTTTGAAAATATGAATTGAATAAATTATCGATTCCGGGAAGCATGGTGTAATTGGGTTTAAGCACTTTGATTTTTGATTTTATTTTTGCGTCGCTCTTCTTCCTTCAATGTACGAAGAAGTTTTTAATAAATCATTAATCTCAGCGAGCATGTGGTAGCTAGGTTCGAGGACTTTGGTTTCTTATTTTTTTCACGCTTGGCTTGCCATCCTTTCGAATGAATAAGCTAAGCGAGCGTGGTGTAGTTTGGTTTAAGGGCTTTTGTTTTTTTATTGATACTGCCCTACTGAAAAAGATCAGCTGATAATCAGCTGATAATCAGCTGAAAATCATGCCAACACATCAGCTGATCTTTTTCAGTAGGGAGGATATTACCTTTAGGTCAGTATACGGAATTTCATAAAAATTCTGCAACGCCCTAGTATCAGTGGGCCCTGGTACCTCATATTTTATTTTTTGCAGTTACGGACCTGAGTAATGACTCCGGCCCCGCTGAGTACTGTCTCAGCCATGCTCGCTTCGACAGAGTAGCTACGCCTACTTTCTAGCTTCGGGCGCTCCCTCTCCCTCTCTTTCTCTCTATCCTACGCAGACCTGTGCCTTCGGGAATCTTGGGGCGCGACTGCGCATAGTTAAACTTAGTAGTAGCATTGCGTGAATGTAAACGCGCTACTGAGTTTATCTCGTCAAATGTTTTTCTCTGGGGTCTCATGGTATGCTGGCAATTCACGTACTACGCCGAGTCAATACGCTTTCATCCTCTAAAATCACCACACCTCGAAAACCACCCAACAGAAGAATCTAACTAGCAGGACTTTCGAGGTTGTTAGGAGTAATTAATCCTGTGTTGGAACCTAAATTTCTACATATTATTTTACTTTATTATTTTACTAATACTCGCACCCGGGGATATTCAAAACTGGACTGATTCGGGAAGATATACCATAGTGAAACTCAGCGCATTAACTATTCCACTAATCTGCCTCCAACGAAACATAAAAATACCGCTGTATGCCGTCCGGCTATACTGACTATACCAATACCTAGTTGGTTTTTCTATGACCCTCTTCATGTGTTTTTAATAATTCATTATAATAATCATTAATAACGAACTTGTACATATAACATTCTTTGTGTGTACAAGGCTATCGATCATATACCTCTTTCTTTCTTTACTGCGTCGTTGCTACATAATCATTTTGTTTTCTTGTTGCATTCGAGTCACCGCTTTAGTCAACAATTTCAACTCATTAATACTTATATTAAACATTTACCCCTTTAATAGATTTTGTCATTGCAGTACGCATAAGGCCTGTTGAATGTCAGACAGATGCTATTCACCTACATTGTATTAACATTCATCCCCATTATATATACTAACTCATAAAATTGTTTCTGATTATTTATTGCATCAGTTTCAACGAATAATAATCATGTCTCCAAATAATAATAATATTTTCTAGGAATAATTCATTCATTCATTCATCCATATATATATATATATATATATGGATGAATGAATGAATGAATGAATGTGATAGGCAAATATATTCATTATATATATATGTGATAGGCAAATATATTCATTATATATATATATAATGAATATATTTGCCTATCACATTATTTTGTAATTTATTATTTCGATTTGCTATTCCTCCAATATTATTTTGAGTAATTAATGTTTTGCTTACTTTATTACTATGTATAATTTTACCCATATTATTGCGTTGCTTGATTGAACAAATAAAGTGATTAAAAACAATCAGCCACACATTTATTATAAACATTCTCTAGCTTGTATTCTATCTAATCCCACGTCTGCGCCACAAGTTCAATTTGTAATTAATAAAATCACGAAGTCAAATCTTCGTACTGAATTTCTGCAATAATTCACTATCCATTATCTCGCATACTTTTTATCGTAACTTATCAGGCGCTAAATTTGATTGATCGCGACTTCCAAATTATTACACAAAAATCAGTACATTCTAAGTCATAATTTATGATAAAAACTACTTTTATTATTACGCGTACAGCTAAAGGTGTTGTGTATGATCATAAAATTTTGTAAAGCGATTTAGACTCTTAGAGAGCATGTGAAAGCCACCTTGGCTAGAACATAACAAAACGTGCAGAACTGTCATTTTAGAAAATCGGAAAGGAATTATACGAAAAACTTTAGTTGTTCTTTAAAAAATTCTTTAGTTGTTCATCTATGTAATAGAGAACCCTACCAAAATAACTGGTTTTCGAAATCGCGATCTGAGTTAACAGATTTCCAAAAGAGCTCATTTGATTAAGTGGTTTATGAAAGAGGGCTCTAAACATCTCATTTTCGCCGAGAATTCCGAAATTGATTTTAATCAAATCTACGAGAGAACTGCTTTCCAAAGGAAATTTCTGAAATAGCTTCTTTTCGTAGACTCTTAAGTTAACTCCTTCTTCTTTTCAGCCAAATGATATGGAATAAGCATTCACAATCCATATTAATCAATGATTTATTTCATTTGCAGCTCTTGATTGCCTTCCTTTGTCTAGTAGCACAGATGATGATCACAGCAGTTCTGATACGGAACATTATCTATCACCATTGCAAAGTAAAACAGAGTTTTCAATCACCAATAATACAACCATTAACTCTATTCGGAAACGAAGAGGAAACTTGCCAAAACACTCTGTTAAAATTCTAAAAAGATGGCTCTACGATCATAGATATAATGCATATCCTAGTGATACTGAAAAAATTACTTTAAGCGAAGAAGCTAATCTCACAGTACTTCAGGTATTCCGTTTATGTAAACATCTAACTTAATTTTGCATAGTACTAATGTTCTAAAATTCTTATAACAAAATTCTAAAATTCTCAGAATAATGGTAATTAGTAGAAATAAGTGGGTTAATCAATAATTTTCATGCAATTTCTAAAACGGAAATATTAAATTTAAATTATAACGGGGTTCTTTATCCCGTGTATAAGGGGTCAGTGACGTATTTACTGATCTATCGAATAGCGAGAGGAGTAAAAGCAGCAGCTCGTCGCAGGCTTCTTGAAGGCTATACGAAGCCTGGCCCGTAGCGCAGTATGCTGTACGTGCTCGTCCTCGAACACGTGAGCCCGCGGAGGCGTCTTGAGTGTTTATGCTGCGTAGCTTAATCGCGGATGAAGTAAACGTATATTCGAGAGAGTTAAATGCGAGGAAAAGGCAGAGAGTTAGGCGTGAAATCACAAAGAGCAGGTGGAGTTTAGATTTATGTTTATGTATTGTAAAACCAGCAAAATACAGTTGCGGCGCAAGGCAAGAGAGAGACAAAGCGAAGCCTAATGCAGAGAGAGAGAGAGAGAGAGAGAGAGAGAGAGAGAGAGAGAGAGAG
>QLSS01000708.1:25650-40489 GCA_024372645.1 Trichomalopsis sarcophagae | reverse complement strand
TGAAGTTATCACTTCTGTCGGGCGTCCCGTGACGCACACGTTTTTTTCATTATGTCTTTTTTGCTCTTTCATTTGTTTCTTAGCAGCACTTGCTTTATTTATTGCTTTAGCGATTCCTGCAGCTTCTCCTGCAAGTGAGCCTACTGCACTGAGATCAGCAAAAAGTGGAATAAGTGCTGGAAGAAAGCCACCTACTTTGCTGGGAACAGGCAATATGCGTGAAACATTAACTTTACTTTTTCCACCAACATTTTTCACATGCTCTCAAACCATCTTTAGTGCTGACTTTATCATAGAGCGAGAATCGTTGCCAGGAATGATAGGTTTTCCCATTGACTTGATCAATTTTTTCAGTGTAATCTTTTTCTTTGAAATTGTTTTCTTAAGTTTATTAGATCTACGCTTGCCACCTCCTCTTACTCCTCCTCTTCCAACACCCAAACCAAGCTTTGATTTTAACTTCATGGTATTTGCTATAGCGAAAGCTGTCGCTTTTTTTTCAAACCAGCGTCTCTAGATTTCACTCTCTGCCGCGCCTTCTCTGCTAAAATCTGATCAGCTACTTTTCTCTCTTGAATGTTATCAGGATTTTTTGAGTAGGCAATATCGTGTTTCTTACAAGCAGCGTCTAGAGGATTTATTCCTCAATCACCACGAGCTAATCGTTTAGCAAGTTTAGTACCTGGACTACAGTACTGATAACCAGGCACATGAAGTTCAATGGGTAATTTGTTAATCAATGTATTCACTAAGCCTGTACCTTTTTTGTGATGCATGATGCTAGCTCTTAACAAGCTCATGCGAGACTGACTGAGGGTACTATAAATGCTCATATTTATAATATATCGAGTCAGTCGTGATATGAAATTTTAAGAAACATGATGGATCTTAAGAAGCAGGCAGCAAAGTTGCCAGTGGTTAATTTCGATCTTTTGACCCAGCAGCAGCAAAAAAAAAAATAACAACACAATCGTCATGGAAAATTGCTATCTAACAGTATAAGAGCAGTATTTTGTGGTCCGTCTAATTGTGGTAAAACGAACGCACTCTTATCTCTAATCATTCATCCTAATGGTATGAGGTTTGAAAATATTTACGTATACTCGAAATCTTTGAATCAGCCTAAATAAAAATTTTTGGAACAACTTGTTGAGCCTCTAGAAGGTATTAAATACTTATCGTTCGGTGAACACGATCTCGTCGTATCACCTGATGAAGCTCAATCCAACTCAATTTTTATCTTTGATGATATTGCCTGTGAGAAGCAGGATAATGTCAAAGCTTTTTACTGCATGGGCAGGCATAAAAGCGTGGATTGCTTTTACTTGTGTCAGTGGTATGCGCAAGTACCGAAATATTTAGTGCGTGACAACGTCAACTTGTTGGTAATTTTTCGACCAGATGATATGAACTTAAAGCATGTTTATAACGATCATGTTAATACAGATATGACATATCAACGCTTCAAAGATATTTGTTCAATGTTCATAGTTTTCTTACAATATAATTTCATTTATTTGTAAAATTCTTCTCCTAAAACATTCTCGATGACGTGCAACCTGCTCTCACTTGCCACATCCAGCTTCATGATGCACAAATTTCCATTTATACATCAAGTGTATGGTTTGTTCTTCCTTGAATCGTACACGCTTCTCTTTGCTGGAATCAGAGGTTTCTAAATTGAATTTTACGTGAAATATGTGCGTATGTGTATAATTCGAACTTACCTATTTCGTAATATTTTATAGTGCCCCCAGGCAAGCGTATCAATAGTATTATCGTGAAGAAATCTTTTATCATCGTAAGGACTGAGAGCAATCTTCCTCTGTCTAATGGTCTCCACCTTGTGAAGTTTGGATCTTATAGCGTATTGCTCTCGACTCTGAATGCATGAATTTCGTAGACAGTCCAAATAGTCATTAAATTCAATGGTTTTCTTTACAACTGAAGCTTTGATACCCTTGATTTTTTTCATACTATCTTGATTATTAACACGTGTACTGTACATTTTGCTTCTCAATCCAACAAATTCAGTGAGAATCTGACCATTACACTCATCTTTCATGAGTCCAACAATTTTCTTATTAACACGTGGCATGTTAAATATATTATCTGCAGAATAATCTGAAGTATCGATCATGTGAATATTTCTTTTCATATCTTCATAAAAATCATCACATTTAATAGCATAGATCAAGCTATCAGTATCTGTATACAATAATTTACAATCATCTTTATACACTTGTCACATATAATTATAATGAAAATCATACATCAGTGTCTTGGAGAGATCTAGAACTGTGAGGTCAACATAGATTGGTTTATTTATAAGTATGTCAGTCTGATTTAACTGTATGGCAACTAAATTTTCATTAAATATTGAACTACTGTGAAAGTTTGGCTTTGAAATTTGAGCTTCTATGCCATATCTTCCATCATATTTACTCATAAGCTTAACTGAAACTCTTTTTCTTACATTTTCCATAGTCTTACCAAATACTGCATTATTCATCAACTTGAAAAAATTCTTTTCAAATTCATTTTTTTGCTACTGCTCTCATACTAGTGTTCAAATCAATGTATGATTTGAGCCATGAAGACTGCTTGAATCTCAGAATTTTATGTATTTTAATGAGTCGAAGACCATTTGAGAGAGCCTGTTTTAGAGCTACATAGTGAATAACATCATTTCTTTTAGGATGAAGTGTAGCTAAAAGTTTCTCTTGCTTAGAACCCTGAGGTTTTGCATGTTCCGGACAAAATGGTAAGTCATTATGTTCATCATGTATTTCACTAGGATAATCTAAATCTACTTCTAAAATATAACCATGAGAAGCGTCTGATGTGATGGAAAATAAATCGAAATTTTCAAGCCACTCAAATTCATCATAAATAAATCAAGTATTCATTTGCTTTATCTTTATTATACTTTTCAAGCATGTACTTATGATTACCTGCTACATACCGATTTATATATTATATATTATATATATTATATTATAATAACCTATTAATTCAGTCTGAGATAGAACTGGCATAGGTAAAGGGTTCTCATATAAATCACTTATTAATTTTTCTATGTTTCTTAACTGTTCAGCAAACCATTTTGATGCTTCAGGTTCTCTATAAAAGGCATATTTTGATAGTGAATCATTGTAACTACATTTCAGATAGTAACCTATACTATAAATTTCATGACTTTGTATTGGTTGCGTGTTTGTTTTTTCATTTTGACTTCCGTCAAAAGTGGAAGAGGACGAGGATTAATAAATTAAATAATACAAATGTTATTAAAACTTTGTTTTATTTTGGTATAAAAAAATCTGATTTTATACTTATAATTACAATACTAAATAAATTCAACAAAAAATACAACTTATTACAAATCTTATCGTATTTTTTAATTCTTACTCGTTTTTCCTTTATTTCGGTTTAAGGAGTAAGGAACATTTGAGGTAATTTTTTACTTTCTCTTAAAATTTTTTCATTATTACCTTCATCTTTTTTAGTTTTTTTACAATTTTTTGGTTTACTTTCAGCTGATTTCCGTTTCTTTCCTTTCTGCTGCTTCTGAGGTTGCTGTGTGATTGATAATCGCAAGAATGATTTTAAATGTTTGTTCATTTTTATAAGCTCACTCTTTTTAATTAATTTTTCAATAACTGATGTACTAATTATCGACCAGGATTGCCTTAATTTTTCATGACTAAGATCACCTTTATTCTCTTTTTGCGTCTCTTTTAAATCAATTAAACCAATTGTTTTTATTGTTGTTGTTGTTGTTGTGACTGTTTTTGTTGTTCTTGCTGCTGTTGTTCTTGTAGTGTATCTTCTTTATACTCATTTTCTAAAGATTCGGTTAAATTTGTATATATTTCAAGCACTCTCTCGTCTGACATATTTATCATTTCAGCATTAATAATGTTATCAATATCGATATCAAATTCTTCCAATATACTTATGTTAGCATTTGACGTATTTTCATGCTGCTTTTTGACTGATTTTCTTGAAGTTGTAGGTGCTGCTTCATACTATTCTTATGAGCTTCTTGACTATTAGTATCAATTAAGAGATAGTTTAACCCCATTAAATAATTTAAACCATCCTATAAAATAAATTTAAAAATTAATTATTTTTATAAAGAATAAACTTAGAAACTAAAGAAATGCTTTAAATTATTTCTTACTTTGTCGATTTCACAGCTTAATACGGAGTTGCCCTGATACCACATAGGATTCACGTTTTCCTGAAAAATAGCAAATATTCAATAAATATATAAGATTACTAGCATTAGCTTGAGATAGATAGTGATAGAGAGAAATAAATTGTAAAGTGCACGTGTATGCATAAAGCGTGTAGCTTGTGTGCGAGAAAGAGACAGAGAGAGAAAGTACAGGTATCTGCATGTCTTTTCAGTACGAGGTAGATGAGAGAGAGAGAGAGAGAGAGAGAGAGAGAGAGAGAGAGAGAGAGAGAGAGAGAGAGAGAGAGAGAGAGAGTGAGAGAGATAAAGAGAGCAAGAGAGAAAGAAAGAGCGAGTGAGAGAGAGAGAGAGAGAGAGAGAGAGAGAGAGAGTGAGGGAGAGAGATAGATAGGTCTTTATTTGCTATAGCAAATCAAAATAATATAATAAAGATCATAAAAACTGTGTCGCTTACAGTCTAACAAATATATAAAAGTTATTGTCACATAAAATCACATAAGATCACATTTTGTCATATTTAATTATCACATTAAACTCCTCCAGTACTATGTTGTACACTTAAAGTTTGGTCAAAGACCTATCTGTATTACACATTTGAAGTCAAAAAAAAAAAAAAAAAAAAAAAAAAAAAAAAAAAATTACGTAATACTGGAAGGATTTTTACGGCCACAGGCCGAGTCTGACTAGATTAAAACTAGATTAGTGAAAAAATGCAGTGCCAGAGGGCTCAGAGTTGTCACGATTCAGTGGCCAGCATGTGCCGCCGTAATGCGGCATAATAAAAAGATGTTTAATTGTGTTGCCGTCGAGTATGTTTTGCAGGTCGTTGATATAGAGGCTGAACAGCAAGGGTCCCAGAACAGAACCCTGTGGAACTCCCAGATTGGTTTCAAGCCATTCTGAAGCTCCGCTTTTATTCGAAATTACCATCTGAGATCGTCCCTGTAAATATGATTTAATCTACAGGAGAGCCGCCCTAGAGAACCCCAGCTGCCTCAGCTTAGATAGTAATTTGGAAGGTGAGATGATGTCAAAGTCTTTGCTGCAGTAAAACAGCAGCATAAGCGTCACCTTCTTTTTGTCAATTGCCTTGCGTACGTCGTCAGTCAATTTTATTAACGCTGTTTGTGTGCTGTGGTGTTTTCGGAAACCGGCCTGGAAGGGGTCGATTATACTATTTTTATTAAGATACTCTGTGATCTGGGTGTACTTTTGAGAGGAGGCAGAGCAATGCAATTGGACGAAAGTCCTTAACATTGGAGGAACACTGGTCTTTCTTAGCGCGATCAACTAAGTCTGCTTCCAGATACTCGGAAAGATCCCCTGAGCGAAGGAGCAGTTAAAAAGATTAAGAATAAATTCGCCAATGATTGGGAGGGCCTTGACGACCACCCCGCATGGAATCCATCGACATCCCTCGCTTGCGAGGAAAAATGTGATATAGGAAGGACGACGTCACCAATACCAACAGGTCTAAAAGTAAAGCCCTTCTCGCCTGCAAGCACAATAGTGTCCATCGCATTGTCTATATTTTCGAGGGGTGATACTGATACTCCCGCGAAGTGCTCGTTCAGCTCCCCTGGCGTAAAACCAAAAAACTCCTCCTCCTTACGCCCAGGCAGGAGGCCGAGATGACGCATTACCTTCCAGATATTTCTATTTTCATCAAGGGCGTCTGATAGTTGTTGGCGAAGGAAGGACTCACGCTCTTGAGCAGAACGCATGTCGACCTTGTTTGTGAGTCGAAGGGCCTCATCAAAAAGCTCCGCTCTCCCCGTGCGCTCATAGCGCCTGAGTGTAGCATTGCGTTTATCCATGAGGAGCCTCAGCTCTAGTCCAGACCAAGGAGCATATTTCTTACGTGGGCAAACCGTTTTCAAGGGCGCCAATTTTATATTATTATTAAGAACGCATAAAGTGCCCTCCAGATCGGTTTCGATGGAATTCATGGCTGTCCAGTCACAACAAGACAAGAGGTCGACAAAACTAGTTGTGTCTATGCACTTGTAATCCCGGTACGAAAAAGTGTCACTCGTAGGAGTGGGAGCATAGATGTCTCGCTAGACCTGTATGACACAATGCTTGCTAAAACTAGGCAGCCACTCATTCTTAGAATCTAGGATCGTGTCGTTTTCGTCGGTCATAATAAGTTCAATCCATGTGTGAGACGATGCGGTATGATGTGTGGGACCATGCCGGATGATCCGAAGAGAAAACTCTTCGTACAGACGCTTGATAGTATCAGCGTCGTCTGAGTCACATAGTAAATCCGAGTTCAGATCACCCATTATGATCTTATGACTATATTCGCCGCATAAGTCCCGCAATGTATCAAAAAGGTCTGAGTCCTTTAACATCGGAATTTTCGGGGGTCTGTAAATAACTCCGAATAGCACCGGAGGTAAGTCGCCCTTTGTACGCTACAAAAAAGGTACTCTGGGATTCCAGGTTTTCCTAGACCCACAGTATCCGATAAGGCAAGCTTTTTGATTTTAAATCCATTGCGCACAAATAGGGCGACACCACCTCCGTTTACATTTCGATCCTGCCTAATGATGGAAAATCCCCCGATGCTAACTAGGCTATCATCCACAATCGGACCCAGCCATGTCTCCGCAAAACCAAAGATGTCGATCGAGGGGCGCTCAGCCAAACAATTTCGGACGATCCCAATGCGAGCCCTGAACGAGTTCACATTGAGGAAGCCCGCCCCCAAGCCACTCCAAGTACCCAGCGCACTGTCAGGGGGCCTCGCGAGTCATATAGAGGGCGCGAATGATGATGACGATGATGACGACTGTATTGAAGCTGATGCAGATGATACAGTCGTCAATGATGGCATCGATGCTGGCAAAGTTGCAACCGATTTGCTTGTCAGGTCCGACTGAGGTATGTTACTTGAAGTAGCGTCAGAGTTTTCGTCCTTTTCAGTGACAGTCATGCATGTACTCGGTCGTCGAGGTCGTTTCGAGCCGGCCTGACACGCCATGAGAATAGCCTGCAAATCGGCAGCAGATACAAACACGTGCGCGCGCTCGCCCCCCCCCCTACACCTAGCCAAGAACCTGCCACCCGCATGCCAGTCCCTGTGCAATGGGCCTCAAACTTTTAAACAAGGTAAACTTCTCTTGGGACAGCATTTCATTTAAATATACTTTATGTCCGGTCAAGCAGGCAGCAGTCTCCGGGTCTAGAGCCCCGGGCTTCATGTCGTTTGTGGTCAGGTAGTTAGGTCAGGTAGTGGCTAGCAAGCTAGCGTGCTTTTCGCTTGCATGATTTCCCTGACCAGGCCCGGGCTTGCGAGTCTAACGACGATTGATGGCAGCACATCTCGACGCGTCGCTGAATTTGCCCCGATCGTGTCATTGCTCTGAGCCCTGTTTAGTCTATGCTGGCGCTGGCGCAGTACTCGTGCTGGAGACATCGCTCATTTGTAGGGCGGGAAGAACGGTGCTGAGCAGTGCAAAGGCAGCTGCGTCCGAGTTTTTCTCATTTATGTTATCAGTATTCTGAACGAGTCCGTGAATTATGACCTCGCACTCCTCAGCAACGCATCCCCCCACTCCTGCGTCTCCGCCAGGAGTTGCTATCCGAGGAGAGGAGCATTTGCGGTTTCCTACTATCTCAGTGGCATCACGCTAAATAATACTAGGACTCGAAGCAAGTAACGGACCGCAGTCCGAAACCGGCAACGAGTCCGTGCCAAGGTCCTGGCTAGCACGATGGAGCTTTTCAAGTAGTTGCTTTATCTGTTGCAACTCGTCCATAATGTTTTCGTCCAGGAGCAGCTTGTTGGCGTCACGCAGTCTATTAGACGCACTGATGTTATCAGCTAGTTGGGTCTCGAGAGCAGAGATACGGGTATTCAATTCCTCCGTACCGACTACAGCGCCCCCTTCTGCTAGTGCAGAGGAGACGCCATGTGGCACCGAACCCCTGCTCACGAGAGCCCTTAGTCCATCAAGCTGATCCTGGAGCATGTCAAATCGCTGAAAGAAAAGCTACATCGTACTCACAGGAATTAAAATATTTGAGACACCTAGCAGGCTGGTGTCTCCCAGTGGCGCATCCTTCGCTCTGTTCTTCTGCAAGATTGCAGGGTCCAGTGCAGATGAATCCTCAATCGACGCTGATGTGAGCGGAGCGGGCGCCTGCGAGTTGGTGACCCGCCCGACAGATCGTTCGGGCACTGCTGACAGCCCTTCCACTGCTCCGGCGAGGCAAGCGCCTGGGAGTCTGTGACCCGCCCGGCAGAGGTATTGCAGCTCGGCAGGCTACTCTCGCGCTGTTGCTGCTTCGTGCTCGAGCGGAGAGGGGAGACGATCGTCACGGTGCTGTCGCCGCGATCGCCTGACCGTGTTTTTGCACACGCCGTCGACGCCGCGCGCTGCGTCTGCTGGTGGGGCGAGACGCGTAGCGTCGCCAACTTAGCTCGAAGCATTGTCCCGGCGCGAACGCTCACTTGATGTTTTCCAGGAGGTGGGGATGGCTTCCTCTGTGTTGTTTTGAGACTCTGCTTGGCTGACTTGGTTGCAGGCGTTGCCACGACAGGAGAGGATGTCTCTGGCGGGAGCGTCTCAGGCGGTGTTGTCACTGGCGTCTCTGCTTTCCGACACTTTTTGCACACTGCGTTCATCTTTATGCTTGAACAGCGAGTGTGGCATGGAAGACGGCAGGTCGGGCACGTACTCGTTGGCGGTGTAGAGTCGTCATTACAGACGGAGCAAACCGCTGGTGCCATTGCGGTATCCACTTGAGTGATGCTCAAATTTTGCGCCAGTCTTGACGTCACCACGAAGGAGCAGGGATGCCAACGACCAAGATGAAAAGTCCGCCAGAAACTCGCCAAATCACTCCGCTGCGCTCCTAACCTCTCCGGGACACTACAGGTTTTGAACGGTCTCCCTGGCTCTTTTTAAGGATCCATGCAGTAATGCTCCGGCGCGTGGAGCCTGCGGGAGGCCAGATTTTCTGAAAATATCCAGACTCACACGAAGTCAGTCAGAAAACAGCCGAAAATCGGGCTCGAAGACGGAGCGATCCGACACGCATGTGAGACTCACCTGAAGCAGACGACGAGAGAGAGAGAGAGAGAGAGAGAGAGAGAGAGAGAGAGAGAGAGAGAGAGCGAGATAGAGATGTATACAAATTTACTTACTTTATTCTCCATGCTGATGATGATGATGAGGATAAAATTTTTTTTTGTTTTATAAATCACTTGTATAAACAAAATTTTTTTAACTGTTTCGTATTTGTTTACGCACGCACCCACACACGTACGCACGATGTTACTTTAGCTACGATTCGAATGGTTCTATCAACTTGCAAGTGTATCCAAAGCGTTTGGCTCTCACACATCTGGGTGCAATAATTGGCAAATAAACTAGCAGTATCTGTTTAAGGGACTGGGAAAGTTTCGATCGAAGAAATTTGAGCTTTTAAGTGTTTTAGATGCTTCGACTCAATTCTATACTTTCAGAATACTGATATTTTAAATAATTTGTTTAATTTAATGTAAATAGTAATATTCATACCACTATTAGTTTATTTTAATGTTGCTGATATAATCTGCGTAGAAGATTTCGTTCAATGTTATAATAAACTAATCCCTGCAGAAAGACATCTAAAATAAATTTCATCAGCACTATGACTTAAATAATATAATAGATGCAAGGGTGGCCGGGATAATTTTTCATTTGCGTTTCATTATTTTCATGTGTGAAAAATGGGGGCTATCGATGAAAGTCAGTGCATCGAAAATTCATATCTAGTCGCCCGCGTAGGGACTATAGGAAACGTATTTAAAAGTACGGAGGAGGGGGGTAACGAAGAAAGCGAGAAAGAGAGTAGAAAATTGAGGCGCTTCGAACGAAAATCTGTCTGAGTGTGGACTATGGGAAACGTATTTAAAAGTACGATGGAGGGAGGAGCTGATCTCGTCCGAAAAAAACACAGCGAAGATGCACCCTCCAGAGTATCTGTGTAGTGTTAAGCTGTATCGGTTGCAGCTATCGCTCGCTGTAGTGTCAGTGTAGAGAAAACATAAGCCTGCAGCGTATTTAAAAGTACTGGGGAGAGGGTAGCGGAGAAAACGAGAAAAAGAGTAGAGAAAATTCGTCTCCAGACTTTCGGTTGCACCTCTCGCTGTAGAGAGTCAGTGTACCGAAAACATAAGCCTACAGGCGTCTGCGTGGGGACTATGGGAAACGTATTTAAAAGTACGGGGGAAAATTCCGAAGATCTAGCTGTTTCGACTGCACTGCGCAGGCTGTAGAGAATCGATGCAGTACGCTAGAGTGGGGACTGTGGGGAACGCATTTAAAAGTACGAGAGAGAGGGTAGTCGAAAAATCTCAGGATCTAGCTGTATCTGCTGTACCCTGCGCGATATACAAAATCGGTGCGCTTGTGCGAAAATACTGCTTGTAGAGGTCTGAGTGGGGACTATGGGAGATGCATATAAATGTATGAGAGAGGGTGTAGCTGATGTCGTTCAAAGAAACATGAAAAGACACGTTGCACGTCGCCAGCGTGAACGAATTGAGCTTGAAAAGCGTTTTTAGTGGAAGGGGTACAAATTTCTAGTATATTTAAGCAGTCCTCTGCTCCATGTTTGTATACATTTCCGAGTGTACTCAAGCAGAATACTGTTCTCTACAATAGTTGAGAAAGCTGTAGAATTTGTAAGTATATTTTAAAGATTTTATTATTTTATTTATAAATTTATTCTTAATGAGTAATATTTTCATAGATAACATGGATTTGATTGTTGATACCCAGGGCTTCAAGGGGCAAAACGGTGAATTCATAGTCAAAGATTTGGCCTACATTGATCCCAACGAGCCAGTAGCAGTAGCTCAACTAGCTACATTTCAACCACCGCACTCTTGGTACGATTTGTCGAGCGATGTTCAGTGTGCCAATCTGTGGCTCAAATATTCTTTTCACAGATTAAAGTGGAGCGATGGTGAACTGCCATACGACAAGCTAGCCGAAGTTTGCTCCAGCCTCCTCGATTTATATTCGACAAGGAACGTTATTATTTAGGTGAAAGGTGCACAGAAAAAGGAGTGGTTGCAGCTATATTTCCCGGACGTCCGTAATATAGAATATCTTGGCTGTCCATCCTTAAAGACACCAGGATTTCGAACTCCACTGTTGTGTTTACATCACCTTCTTGAATGAAAGGAGAATTGTGCAGTTCAAAACGTTTACGCAATAAACAAGTGTCTCCGTGCAGTACGACAATATTTTATCTTCCCACTGCATTTCTTTGAGGATTATTATTCCTCATCTGATTCGGATACAACAACGACAACATTGGAAGAATAATTTATCATGTGAGTATAATATATTCTTAAAATACATAAATAAATATAATAAGCTTATACATATTGTTTCATTATTTTTACAGAATGGAGTCGCTGAACGCTGTGGCAAAAGCTTCACCATTCCTGCCTACGAAAAAAATTAAAGATTTGGAGATCAACAAGAAGTATAAAATATCCAAACATAAGAAAGTTATGACAAAATTTGGCGCAAAGATGGTGTTGGAGTTGGATGGAAGTTTCGAAGTTTTCCTACCCACCAAAGTAAATGCCTTCCTTATCGAGAACAACACCGACGAGGAGAAGTTAAAGAATGAAATTGATACTAGAGATGTTTATATAGTACATTATGGACACAACATTATTGAATTCATGTAAGAATTTATCTACACTGCGTATAGTATTAAGGATTTTTTTTTCAATAATTAGAGTGTTTATTTATGTTAAATTCTTTTTTAAAGGGGATTGTCGCGACGCTTAGTAAGTTTTTTTTTCTTCTAATATTAAGGATTTTTGTATAACATCTTACATTGAAAGTATTATCCAATTTATAAATCACAATTTAATTACTATTAGATTCATATAAGTTTACAATGTACCCAAACTGTTCTAACGCTATTTACAACGCTATTTATAGACGTTAACTTTTAGCTTAAGACTATGTCAAGGAGTGCAGTAGCGCCCCGATAGCAAGTATAAGTTGTATACATTGTACCGTTGGGATCCCCCAGATGGCAAGTATAAGTTTTATATACTGTGCTGTCGGGAGCGCACTGCGATCTCATATACAGGGTGAGTCATTTTAATCTTTTATCGTTGGTAAAGCATGCCAGCGAAAAAAGTTTCGGATAAAAGTTGTAGGATTTTTCCCTGGCTATCTGATGATGACCTTGACAATGTCATTGAGCGTGACCTTCAAGGTCATTTGAAGGTCAAGTTGATTTTTTCAAATAGAAACCCCCACTTTTGACACCAGAAATGGAAAGAGCCGGAAATTTTACGTTTGAATATGACCTAGCCTTGACCTTGAATTCAATGGTCAAGGTCATTGGTCATGCCGATAACAGTACAACTGGTTAGCTGAACTCGAATGCACTCAACGAGAAAGTGTTACCCACAAAAGTTTTCAGTTTTCTCCACGGCTGACGAATGGTCATCTTGACCCCGTTGTTAAACAAGACCTTCAAGGGCATTTCAAGGTCAAGTTGATTTTTTGAAATGGAAACCCCTACTTTTAGCCTCATAAATGAAAAGAGAGGGACATGCGTTCATAAATGAAAAAATTTTCAATATTTCCAGAAATTTTCAATATTTTCTAAAATTTTCGTAATTCTTGATGTAGTTAAGTCATTCCATTATTTTGTATTAGTGTCAATTTTTGAGAGTGAACTACCCTCAACAGTTATGTAGATAGCAAATTAGCGCAGAAAAGCTTAATCGTGTTTTTTACTTCTTGTAAATCGATAATTATTATTGAAAAAAATCTGTTTCCCTGTTTACTGGTCCGTAACAAATTATTTTGATTTTGATCATCGCTGATTATGGTCCCAACGAAATCGTTGATATGATCATGATTTTGGGAGAAAGTCGAAATAATTATGCAGCAGCTGTCAGACTTTATGCTGAACGCTATCCCAATAGGAGACACCCAAGTAATGTTACTATTCAAACCTTAACTCAGAGAGCTCGAAATGGAGCTTTTGTTGGTCAACGCCGTCATTATGAATACGACAAAAACGATCCTCGTGTTATTACCATTCTAGCGATTATTCATCTTGATCCTCACATTAGTACTCAACAAATAGAAAGAGAAATAGGTATACCTCAATCAACAGCATCCCGAATATTGAGAGCGAGAAGATATCATCTTTATCACATAATATTAACACAACAGTTAACTCCAAATGATATGATTTTGCAAGTACGTTTTTGTCGATGGGCAATACGAATGATTCAACAAGATCAAGACTTTTTCAGGCACGTTCTTTTTTCAGATGAATCAACATTCAGAAACACTAGAGAATTGAATAGACATAATTGCCATTATTGGTCAGATGAAAATCGTCATTGGTTCAGGCCCATAGACAATCAACACCGCTGGAGTGTTATGGTCTGGTGTGGAATCATCAATGGGTATTTGATTGGTCCTTATTTTTTTGAAGAGAACGTGACTGGGGTAAACTTTTTGAGATTACTTCGAGACGTTTTATTTTAATTACTTGAAAATGTAGACCTAGCAACAAGGCTAAGAATGTGGATCCAATTAGATGGAGCACCACCACATTATGCACGCATTGTTCGTGATTATTTAAACACCCGCTACAATGGCAGGTGGATTGGGCGAGGTGGCCCAGTTGCCTGGCCCCCTCGTTCACCTGATTTAACCCCTCCCGATTTTTATTTATGGGGATATCTTAAGAATGTTGTTTATGCTCAACGGCCAATAACGCGAGATAATATGATGGAACGCATTCCTACAGCTTGTGCAGCAATCCTTTGAGATGTTCTACTTAGAACCATAAGACAATTCAGAGCTCGACTTGATCTTTGCATCCAACAAAACAGCGGTAATTTCGAACAATTAATCAATGGTTAACTCCAGTTAACATTCCATAATAATACCAAAAAAATAACAAAAAGGGAAAAAATAAATAAACACATAAAAGCAAATAAAAAAAACATTAAAACAAATAAAAAATTCACAAAAAACAAATAATAACCAATTAAAAAAATAAAACAAAAAAATTGGATGCTAAATCCTTTTGACAACCTCCTCGATGGTGCATCCTGGGTTCGGCTGATGTCAAAGGTAATTTCCGCACAAAAGATGATTTGTTTCCAAAATCACATGTTCGAACGTAAAATTTCCCGCTCTTTCCATTTCTGGTGCCAAAAGTAGGGGTTTCTGTTTGAAAAAATCGACTTGATCATCAAATGACCTTGAAGGTCATGCTCAATGACATTGTCAAGGTCATCGTCAGATAGCCAGGGAAAAATCCTAAAACTTTTATTCGAAACTTTTTTCGCTGGCCAACGAGATAATTGAGATTAAAGATTAAAATGACTCACCCTGTATACATTTATTTTGTATTATTATTATTATTATTATTTGCGAAATTCTATAATTTATACTAACTTTAAGGATTTTTTATATGATAGTAGATATAATTACAAAGAATGGATTCACATAGAAACATTAACAACAATGGATCGATGGATGAGTGTTTATAGTCAAGAAAAAATGGCACAGATTTTTTAGTTGCGTACTTATAATTGCATTGAAATGGTCACATCAACGTATAGGTTAA
>QLSS01000708.1:0-10982 GCA_024372645.1 Trichomalopsis sarcophagae | reverse complement strand
ATATATATATATATATATATATATATATATATATATATATATTATATTATATTTTATTTTGTACATTTACAGAGGAAGTAAATATGACTACTACTACTACTAACACTACTGCTGCTACTGACGATATTGCTACTGATTCCAAATTGTCAAATCATAACACATCAAATGATGCTGTGACCCCCACTCCATCAAAAAAGGCCAAAATGAATGTACACGAATTAGAGAGCATGGAAATTTTATGGGAAGATTTTGATGCTAACACGTTAGAAGCTTTAAAAAATGATTGCAAGGGTCTACAGCGAAAACAAAAAGATTCTATAATTAAGCAGAGTGTGCAATATGTGGTGCAGCAAATCAGAACATATAATGAACATGCGCCTATCAACGTATTTAGACACATTGCAAAAGAAATGTGTCGAAAATATCCTGCAGTATTCGAAGATAAGCTTGCCTCTGGAGAACGTCAGGGCTTAGGCTATTCAAGTTTAGTCAATAAATTGATGGAACGAAACCGATACTTGAATAGACCTCACATGACAAAAAGTCTGTCTAGTAAGCTGAAACTACCTCTCAAAGCTAGCAAACATTCAAAGGCGATTCAAGTTGGTTGTACACAATGGCAACCAAATTTCGAAAATGCAGAGCAAGAACAAAATTCAGAGAAGAATCGAGAACATCTGCTACATTTTGAAGAGGCAGACTCCGTTGAATTCTTAACGGAGATGACAACTGTGTTTAAAAACTCGTATCCTGCTCAGAGAATGTTTCTCAATCAAAAGGATACCCCGACAGCAGGAGAGATTCTAAACAATTGTCCATGCTTATTTAATGAGTACTATTCCCAACTACACTTTTTACATTTAACTGGAAAAGTAATTACAGAACTTCCCTCTCGTTTCGACGATAACCGAGAAAGAATTTTAATGTTTGATAATCAATCAGCTGAGAATATTGATGACGAAAATACGAACTGGCAAGTGCTACGCATTATTTTTAAACATTTTAAAGAAGAAATAGTTAATTTATTCACGACTGTAACAGTAAGTATCGCAACAAATAATTATTTATATAATAAAAGTGTTAATTAGCACTAAACATATTATTCCGTTTTTAGGTTGATGCAACCACTAATCAAATCCCAGTATTCCATGACCACCCACATATCGTCGTTTTTGAAGAAGTTATGGACAATAATAATGACGACGAAGAAGAACAAGCAGAACGTTCTCCAATTCCGAAAGAGTATTCAGTCATAGTCGACGAAATGTGCTATCCTAGAGTACATAATGTTATCGATGCGCTCCAATTATTGATGGCTACATATTTCAACTTTAATAGATTATACCCGAAGTCTTGTGCATGTTTTCTCGAATTTGTTCAGCAGTTGTTTTTAAATATTTATCCTTTAGACGGTAATAGATCCAAATCAGATAATGCTTGTACTAAGGTTACGAGGTTTATTCAAAAATTACAAAAAGTTGAACTTTAATTTAACTGAAATTTCAGTATTATTCTGTCTACGTATAAGTTCAATTATTACATAATGTTAATAGTTTTAGAAGAATTGTTTTTCTTGAAAATTGTTGTTCATTAGGAAATTGCATGTTATTCCTTACGAAAATAATATGCAGAAAATAATACTCCTGTAGAGCTGCCTGCTCATAAATCTGCACATTATTTTCGTCAGAGATGTATTTCCTTCTTATACTTTAAGTGCCTGATTGTGATTTTATGTTAAAATCGAATAATAGTTTTAGAGTTACAGTGAAACTGTGTAGTGAAATCAGAAATCCCAAAGTTAAAACACAGTCATTGCGTTTAGATAAAAGAACTGAGATCTTATGTAATGCCAATGTGATTGCTCATTTCAGTCTAATTTTATTTTATAGAAGTCATTAATGTTAAACGTATCATAGTACGTTTACTGAACTAAAAAGACTTTGAAAAAGTTCCTATTAAATGTTAGGATTATTTATGTTAAAATCGAATAATAGTTTTAGAGTTACAGTGGACTTGTGTAGTGAAATCAGAAATCCCAAAGTTAAAACACAGTCATTGCATTTAGATAAAAGAACTGAGAGCTTATGTAATACCAATGTGATATTGCTCATTCCAGTCTAATTTTATTTTATAGAAGTCATTAATATTAAACGTATCATAGTACGTTTACTGAACTAAAAAAACTTTGAAAAAGTTCCTATTAAATGTTAGGATTATAATCCTTTTATAGCTGAGGACAATAATTTATAAAATACGAATTTAAATTTCTTACTTATTTTTAATGATTTACTTAAAAATAGTATGTTTAGAACTGATGTTTCTATTTTGATTAAAAATCACTAAATCAACAATGTTAATGCGACTTACAAATAAAGCAATTGTACACGCATGTTTATAATTTATAATTATTGTAATAAAGTTTTGAATTTTTAATAAAAATCATTTTTTAATTGCATAATCCTATATATGTGGCACATTCCCAATCAATATACATGAATAATACCACGATACAGTAATTTTCCCTATCTGCTAGGGAAAATTATCAGCATACAGTCATTTTACTACTGTAACGGAATTTTCCTACTGGTACAGTTCCTTTTAAAGAAAGCTTACAGGAATATCGGAAAATTCCAATGCTCAGCGTGGGCCGAAGCAATTACCTTCGCTGAGCGGTGTAATTCTACTTTTTTTTTTTACAGTGTATGTGCCATAGCGGGGTAGCAGAGCATTCATGTGTTTCTGTGGGAATAGTCGAGTGATTTTAGATTTTGGCTATATTATTTTTGTATTCGAGCCGCGGATCGTGTGTGGGGCATTGCACCACAACACTGAATTAAATAGAAAACAAACATGAGGCTATAAAAGATATATTAGTTAGTGTTTTTGAAGAAAGTTCAGATTTTAAACCAGTATCGACTACTACATTTATTGAAAATAATAAAGGTACCAAATCAATAGTCGGTGCTACAATATACCAAATAATACCAATCAAAATAATACTCATAATTCAGTCAGTAATCATTTTGAATCTTTGCAGGCCATGTCTCCTAAGTATCAGGACAATTCAAATTCAGTCAGAAGTTGTGAGGATATTTTAGTAATCTATTGTAATAATACTTTAATGGAAATTAAAGTGCACTTAATCAAGACAAAAAAGAACTTTATAAGATGATTGATGATATTTATTAAGTTTAAGGCGAATGAGTGAATTAATTAATTCTGACAGATTTCCACACCACCCAAGGGGTACTGTCAGAAGCACATCATTCGAATTATGTAATAATAATAATGTACTTCAGGTGCGTTGATTTTTGTTTTTTTTTTATTTTATTGTATAAAATTACCGGTAATTTCATATAATTTCATAACATGATGAAATTATATAAAATTATGGTTATTGTTAAAAATTAATTTTTCTAATGTTTTTTGTAATGCACTTAAAAATGAAATTATTAAAACTGATTTATTTTCGTTCATTAAAATTGTTATACAATAATCTAAAAAAAAAAGTGGAATCATCGCCTAGAGCCATATAACCACAGTAGATACCATAAGAGTACCAAGGAGTTTTATATAAGGAAGTTCCTCCTTCCGTAAAACTCCACATTATACTATCCTTCATCCGGACAGCAACACGTTTACCTGAAAAAAGTTTTCAGGTGTACTACTATTAATTTACAAATATACATATATATTTATGAATTATTAACCTGTTCAAAATATAATTTTTAAACACGATAATATCTGAATTGAACTTTTTTCATGTAAAAGTGTACAAATAATCATTAATTATTAACTAAGTATTATTACATCATGGTCTATAAAAATATCAAATTAATTTGTTTTATAAATTCATGATTATTTGTATGCTTGTTCTGTCTGTTTCTGCATTTGCATATATTTTAAATTTGATCTTTAAAAATCTCACTCCACACAATATTATTTTTGAAGAATCTTGTAATTCATTTTGAATAAATATTTTATTAGGATTTCTGCATCTAGAGAAAGCTACATACAATTGACCATGGGAAAATAATGGCCGTCTGAGAAAAATTCCTAAAGAATCAAAACTTTGTCCTTGTTCACATTGTTGCCCTTCATCTAAATAATAAGGAACATGTTTGTGAAATATGCGATAAAAAATTTTCAAGGAAAAGTCACCTACAATCGCATATAACTACACATATAAATAGCTATAATTTTAAATGTATCATTTGTAATAAGATGTTTAAAACTAAACAATATTTACATGTTCATCAGCTTATACATAAAGAAAAGAAAAAATACTTATGTGAAATATGTTTAAAAGAATTTGTTACTAAAAGTAATTATAATCGTCATGTAAAAATTCATACAAAGTAAACATAGAAAAAGATTGTGTCCAATGATTGTGTACAATGTCAGTTTTTACACTAGTAATCGTAAAACAAGTAATAAATAAAAATCTTGTTTTTGCTCTCATTAAAAAAGTATCACAGCTAGTGAGCTGAAACTGAGATATATATATATATATACCCCTATTTTATGTTTTTTGTCATTTTAAAATTAAAAGTTAAAGTGGGGGGTTGGCGAGCGGAGCGAGCAAGGGGGAACCCCCCCTAGTATATATATATATATATATGTGTGTGTGTGTGTGTGTGGTGCCAGCCTTTTGAGGATTTTTTTCGGCACGTAAATAGCATTTTGAGGAATATGTGATCTTTTGAGGATGCATCCTCAAAATACTTTTTAATTGAACCTGCCTTTTCAGGATTAAATCCTCAAAAGACCTACTCATGTAAAGCGTAATTTTGAGGATTCGATAAAATCCTCAAATTAAGCAAGCTTTTTGAGGATTAAGGGCACGGTCATACTTAAACATTAGTATTAAGTTAAACATACTCTGAAATTTTACTAACAGTGAATCTTCGTTAACGCAGACATATTTCCACGACCTACGTGTTTCGATACAAATAATCAGTACTAATTCTTTATTGAATGGATACTATTACGTATTCAAAACTAATAACGTCTAATAAAAAGTTCAATAAGAAATTCATTTCACCCGATTTTCAAGACCGCACACAATACCGATAATACGCAAACAGTTTTTACGGAGATTCCTTTCGAAATTTTTCATTTTTTGAAAATTTAAGGTGGTAAGGTCCCCTTGAAAAAGGGAATATATTTATAAATGCAATTAGTGAAAAAGACTGTTTTATTACGAAGAAACGGATAACTCGAGAAATTGAGTTTTATTCATAAAAATTATTTCGTAGTCGTTATGGTTACATGGAACTAAAATATGTATTTTGAATACATTTTGTAACAAGAACTGTTAGATTACGATGACATAGTAAACTTGAGAATTTAGGTATTATTAATTCTAACTATTCCGCGGACTTTGAACTATGCAATGAGTAATAGTCCCGTTTTAATTATTAGATAAAAATAGCAATTTATTTGATGTGATTGGCAGTGAGGTACATCAAAAGTGGGATTATGACGACTAAGTGATTAATAAAGGTTTCGTGCAATAAGATTCCGCACTTTATAACAAAAAAAATTAGACAATAGTTTGTCTTGATGAATTCTCAGAATTGACAACAGTATTATTAATCGTAATTGTTTTCTCCGTTATTGGCCGTAAGGTATTTTAACGGGGAGATTGTGACGACAAAGTGATTCATACAGTTACATCTTGATGAATTCTCAGATGAGATAACTTCATTAATGATCGCCGAGGATCAACTGTGCTATTTTTTAATACAGGTTGTAAAAAGAAGTGTGGGATTACAACGACACAGTAAACTTAAGCATTTAGGTGTAATAAATCCAAATCATTCCGTTGTTTTGTGGATACGTTAGTCTATATAATAAGTCACATTTCCATATCGATTATTATAAGTAATATTAATTTAAATGATTTAATTGGCCATTAGGTACCTCAACAGTGGGATTATGGCGACACATTTATTTATAAAAGTTACGTGCAAACAGATTCTGCACATTATACCAAAAATAAATTATACAATTGTTTGTCTTAACAAATTCTTAGAAATGATAACAGTATAAATAATCGTAATTGTTTTTTCCGTTATTGGCCGTTAGGTATTTTAACGGGGGGATTATGATGACAAAGTGATTCATACAGTTACGTGCAGAAAGATCGCGCACTTTATAAAAAAAAAAGGATTAGACAACAGTTTGTCTTCAAAAATTCTCTGAAGAGATAACATCATTAATAATCGCCAAGTATTAACTATGCTGTTTTTGAATACAGTTTGTAAAAAGAAGCGTGGGATTACGACGACACAGTAAACTAAAGAATTTAGATCTAATAAATCCAAATCATTCCGTTGTTTTGTGGATACGTTAGTCTATATAATATAAGTAACATTCTCATATCAATTGATAGAAATAATAATAATTTATTCGATTTAATTGGCCGTAACGTACCTCAACAGTGGGATTATGGCGACACATTTATTCATAAGAGTTTCGTGCAAACAGATTCTGCACATTATAACAAAAAAAAAAAAAATTGGACAATATTTAGTGTTGGTGAATTTCAAGTATTAATAAAAATAGTAATAATTGTGATCGTTCCTTATGTTACTGACCGTTAGGTATTTCAACAGGGGGATTATGACGACAGAGTGATTCATAAGGTTAGGTGAAGAAGCAATCCACACTTTATAAAAAAAAATTTAGCTGCAATGAATCAAAATTATTCCGTTGTTTTGTGGATACGTTAGTCTACATAATAAGTCACATTTCCATATCGATTATTAGAAATAATATTAATTTATTTAATTTAATTGGCCGTTAGGGACCTCAACAGTGGGTTTATGGCGACCAGTGATGTCAAAATGAGGAGAATTCTCCGATCCGTAGTTTAGGCGTGGTGAAGCGAGCGAAGTTGGATGCGTTTCGTTCCGCTTCGTTTCTTTGGACTTTAGAGATAAACAGACCTGTTTCTCAATTCCATTCCTGCAAACTCCAAACAAACCATAACGTAAACACTGAACAGCTGATGATATTTTTTCGCATTTGTTATATAGAGTACTGATACATTTAATGTAATCAATATTTGAGTAACTAAAGTTAACATTTGACTCACAAGATTGTTATTGATCTAACGTATTATTGAAAATATAAATCTCCATGATTCTACAGCCTTTAAATAATTAATATTTACCGTATTACATTATTTTATTTAAATAATACTGACATAGTGACATTGACTCAGAAGCATTTAGTATTATGAAGATATGATCGTACTGAATTGTGAAAATAAAAGTTCTCTAAGAATAACAATATTTTGAAGCAAAGTTATTATTATATTATAAATATTTTATTGTCAATAATTTCGCAGCATTTCATTTGACTGCAACTGCAATATAGTCCATATCGTTAATTGATTGTATAATAATGAAATAGGTATGTATTTACAAAGTTTTATCACATAATATTGTAAAAAGAAAAGTGCACATATTAATTTATGACTAATATTAGCTCTTTGTTTACAGTGTGATACATTATGAATAAAGATTCATATACAACTTATTTTGCATCAGTTATGTCAAATATATTTATTGTTTACATAAATCATTATCCGATTTGATACATGAAATTAAGTAATTAATGCAATAATATGAAGTATAATAGCTAAAAGTAAGTCGAATTACTTACATGTAATATTCATTTTTATATGAATAATTAGAAAATTTATACAGTATAGGCAAGCATTTTATCATAAATACGTTATTCTAGGCTTACAGCTTCAAGGGTAAATATGTTGGTAACATATTATACGTCAACAGCTGTAGCAATATACTAGAATAACAATCTTTTGGTCTTTTGAAGACGTCTTATAAATACAAATATATTACAAGGAATGCTATTACATAAAGTGTTATTAAAGATATGGAACACATATGGTTATGTATAATCTAACTTATTTATGCATAATAAATAACATTTTTTTTATATCTAACGTATTATAAACAATTATTTGTCAGAAGTTAGCTTTTCATTATTTCTATTCAAATTTTAGTAACAATTTATTATTTGATAATATATTAACGTTATTAATAAATATTCTATTGCAACAAATAACGTACAATACCTACGTGATCTACATCTAGCTTATTTTCATCATCGTCATCTTCATCATCATTGGCATTATTTCTATTGTATACTTTATTAATAACCATTTGAAGCATATTTTCAGTAGGCTCAAAAGGTAATATATCATCTGCCCAACCATTAAATCGTAAAAAATCATTGGCCATCATTAGAGCACAGAGATTAGGCAAGGAAAACGATTGCGTAATCGTGTTTTAATAAGTCTCTCCTCACTCCATGCTCTTTCAGGCTCAGCATTGCAATGAGGGACAGTGAGAACATTTAAAGCGAATTTCGAGAGACTCCTAAAACATTTTTCTCCATTGATATCTTCCAACTGTGATATTGAGTGCCAAAATGCATCTGGTTCTGTATTCTCCTCTAATAGTGGCATTTCATTTAAAAGTTCTTGCCATTCATTTCTAATATTTACGATTGCAAGTGCAAAATCTACATCGTGTACAGTACGCGGCATAAGATCAGCTACTTGATCAATAATCAAAGGATTTTCCTGATGAAATTGCTGTGATATGGCATTAGCAGGAAGAAAGCAACAAAGAACGTCAAAGTCACGCCAATTTCTTTCTAAACGTTCTGAAATTTCTCTTGCTAAAGCTATCAAATCATTTCTACTAGTAATCATGAAGTTTTCCCATTGCTCCATGTCCAAATTACGTGCCCTTTCTAAAGCTGCATCTCCAATAGAAATATCATGTAAATCTTTATAATTATTTTCGTTGTACACGTCTATCTCAGAAATAGGAGTATTTTCTAGATAATCTGCTGTTAGAAAACAGTCAACGATATCTAAATACGCTTCTTTTATTTTTGTATACACTTGAGGAATAATAACTTTATCACTTTGCAACCAGCCATTTAAGTTTTCGATTGTAGGCAAGATATAATTAAGAAAATGTAAGAAACAAAGTGTTTGAGGGTCCTGCTCTCTCTCATACAACGGTCTTGCTAAGGGGTTTGTTGCTTGCAAATCTTGTAAAACATCCATGATAGGATCATATTCTGTCACAATACGTTGAATACATGGGCCCATTGACAGCCAACGTGTTGGCACTGGCCTTAATAGTTGCAGTACATCATAATCAAGATTAATTTGCTTTTGTTTCAGCATATATTTTCTCTTTGGGGATTTTAAATAGTTATAAATATCTCTCGGAAAATCAAATTGCTCTTTTGGCAGTTCTCGGCTTGCATATGAGGCACACAAATGAGCTCCATGGCATGGGCAACTTATCTTTTTTAGACCAGGGAAATCTCTTTGAAATTTTTGTGCAACAGAGTTGTGTCGCCCAATCATTGTACTGCATCCATCTGAGGAATATGCAATAAGATTTTCAGGAGTTATGTTTTGGAAATTATTAAATGAATTTATTATAATCCGATACATTGTTTCAGCCGTTGCATCATTCTCCTCCTCATCATCTTTATAAATAGGGACAACATCCCATAATGCGCTGGTTATTTTATTCAATTTGTCATTGAAAATTTGCACAATTATACATCCGTGCTTTTCAGAGCAAATGTCAGTTGATTCGTCAAATTTAATGGCAAATTTATATTGACATAGAGCATTAAACAAATCTGTTTTATGACTAACTGCTAGTACGTTTTTAGTTATTTTTGTTAAAGTTGTACGCTTCATTTTTACTTCACGCAGTGCATCTACATTTTGAGAAATATGGATTATAAGTGGTAATAAACTATCAATCAACTGAAAGGGTAAATTATGCCTTGCAAAAAATGCTGCTAACGTCAGTTTAACTTTTGCAACTTCTCTCATAAATACTTCTTCGTCAATATAAACATTTTCATCAGGACCTAGCTCCTCTAGAATTCTCAGATGACGGTTGCTCATTGCATGATCATTAATTGTTCTTAAATGAGCATTTATAACCCTATCGCAAATTATGCAGCGAGCTCTGTGTGGCATTTCTGGGTGACTTCGTAACCAGCGTCTTCTTTCCGGATGTAACTGCCAAATATATTTGTACTTTTGTACATATGGCACACGTCTCCGTATACGCTGCCTACCAGGTATTCTTTGACGCCCTCGACGTTGTTCACGATGAGCTTCATTTAATCTAATATGTTGATCCTGCCGTACATGATCATTATTTGGATCAAAATCCATGCTAAAAATGTTGATTTTATATGTGTATAAATCATATTGTCATATAATTCTGAAATTTATGCCACAATTTATGCAATTAATTAAAAACAAGAAATATGTGCATGATCTAGTCCCAATGTTTTGTTTGTTACAAGTTCAGTTACAATTCGCATATTAATTACAAAAATTAAATTGGCAAACATATATTTTATATTGTGAACAGTATGCATAAAATTGATCATGAATTAAATTATACGGGGCCAAAAATTGAAAATTATTTTTGAAATGTTGCATGCAATTGTATGGCAGTATAGTGATTTAATTACTCCTGAGTTTGATCGAAATACTTTTAAAAAGATAGTTGTGGTGTCTCTAGCATTTAATTAAAAACAAAAATCTGTCAACATATTTCTTGAGATTAATTTTTTACTTTAAACATGGATGATTGGATTGGATAAGAGGAATTGAGTAGGATGTTGCATACTCACGTATGGATAATATATTTCTAGGAATTATCAGGATTTGGAAAAAATGAATTTGTAGGAATATTGAAACGATTCAAAAAATTCTTCACTATAGACAACATATACTAAATTTCATCCTCAGTTATCTCGTAATAATACCTGAAAGATAATAATAACATTCGCATTTCAAAAATCTTTTGACTATTATTATTTAAATAAAATAAATGATAAGTATGCTGTGACATAAGAGTTTTTAATTGCACAAATATAAAACACAAACA
>QLSS01000707.1:30077-40855 GCA_024372645.1 Trichomalopsis sarcophagae | reverse complement strand
GCATCCCCCAGGTTGTTATCTTAAAAGCACTGCCAGTTCTCGCTCCTCTGTTATGTGACATCTTCAACCTGTCTCTGAGCGAGGCCCGTTTCCCATCTGCCTGGAAATTGTCACTGGTGCGTACACTCAACAAAGTCAGTTCACCAACAGCCCTGACTGACTACCGCCCGATTTCACTTCTTTGCTTTCTCTCCAAAGCCCTGGAGTGGCTGGTGCACAAGCAGGTCTCGCAATACCTTGAATCAAGGCTCTTACTAGACAATTATCAGACAGGCTTCCGCACCGACCACAGCACTCAGACTGGCCTAATTAAGCTAACTGATGATGTCAGGGTCGGGATAAACAAAAAGAAAGTGACACTCCTTCTGCTCTTTGATTTTAGCAAGGCGTTTGACACTGTGTGCTACTTCCGGCTCCTGAGGAAGCTAACAACTTTTGGCTTCTCTAAGCAGGTTATCCGCTGGTTTGTCGCCTATCTCACTGGAAGAGAGCAGGCTGTCGTTGGTGACAGTAGCGAGCGTTCTTCCTTGCAGCGTCTTAACATCGGCGTCCCACAGGGCTCCGTCTTAGGTCCCCTGCTGTTCGCTCTGTACATCAATGACATCGGTTTCTGCCTAGACTCCGATGTTTCCCATCTCATCTACGCGGATGACCTGCAGATCAGTCATTGCCACCTCGAGGAGCTCGATTCTTTATCAGACAAGATGAGTGCTAATGCCGAGAGGATAACGGGCTGGGCTGCGCAAAACAAACTTAAATTTAATGTTACTAAAACCAAGGCAATCGTCCTGGGCTCCCGCTACTACCTAAATCTACTTCCCTCTACAGCCAACACTTTCATTAATATCGGGGGTGACCAGGTAAGCTTTGAGTCCTCTGTGCTTAATCTGGGCTTGGTGCTTGACTCTAAACTCTCATGGAAGGAGCATGTTACACAAGTGTATAAGCGTGCTCACTCGCTAATGTACAGGCTTTACTTTTTTAGAAAGAGCACCAACCTCAGATTGCGTAAACATCTTGTGCAGGCACTCCTATTTCCGATAATCGACTACTGTTCTCTTGCATACTGTGACTTGAAGCAGGAACTCGAATTAAAACTACAGAGACTCGTGAATACAGTAATCCGGTACATCTATGGTTTAAGGAGAGATGAGCGCATCTCCCCGTACAGGCGGGAGCTGCAGTGGCTAACCACTGCTGGACGCAGGAAGTATTTTACAGTCTGTTTTCTTCGTAAAATGTTTAACACGGTCGTACCATCATACGTACTGGCCTTTTTCGACTTCCGCGTCTCGCCCCGGCCTATGAGGGGTGAGGTGACACTTCTGGAAATACCTGCCTTCGCAACCGAGATACTAAGGAACTCGTTTCATATCAGCGCCTCATACTTATGGAATAGCCTGCCATCTCACATCAGAAACACCTCATCTACTGTCACCTTCAGAAGGCTTGCTAAAGACTACTACTTTAAACTCGAAAACACATAACTCATAGACATTCATGTACACGCACACACTTACTCATTCTCATACTATTCATCTTCACTATCAGTACACTTTTACACTACACATACTCTACACACGCCTCAACTTACTTTACTTCTAATTCATATTTAAACTTCTACACACAACTTTCTCTCTCTCTCTCTCTCTCTCTCTCTCTCTCTCTCTCTCTCTCTCTCTTCGATGCTATAGCTCGATTCTTTATCAGACAGGATGAGTGCTAATGCCGAGAGGATAACGGGCTGGGCTGCGCAAACCAAACTTAAACTTAAAGTTACTAAAACCAAGGCAATCGTCCTGGGCTCCCGCTACTACATAAATCTACTTCCCTCTACAGCCAACACTTTCATTAATATCGGGGGTGCCCAGGTCAGCTTTGAGTCTTCCGTGCGCAATCTGGAATTGGTGCTTGACTCTAAACTCTCATGGAAAGAGCATGTCACACAAGTGTGTAAGCGTGCTCACTCGCTAATGTACAGGCTTTACTTTTTTAGAAAGAGTACCACCCTCAGATTGCGTAAACATCTCGTGCCTTCGCGACTGAGACGCTGAGGAACTCGTTTCATATCAGCGCCTCATACTTATGGAATAGCCTGCCATCTCACATCAGATACACCTCATCTACTGTCACCTTCAAAAGGCTTGCTAAAGACTACTACTTTAAACTTGAAAGCACATAACTCATCGACATTCATGTACACGCACACACTTACTCATTCTCATACTATTCATCTTCACTATCAGTACACTTTTACACTACACTTACTCTACACACGCCTCAACTTACTTTACTTCTAATTTATATTTACTATTTTTACTTTAACTGCATAATGCTAATTCTTACTATTGTACAATACAATGTACGCAAATAAATCTAATCTAATCTAATCTAATCTAATCTCTCTCTCTCTCTCTCTCTCTCTCTCTCTCTCTCTCTCTCTCTCTCTCTCTCTCTCTCTCTCTCTCTCTCTCTCTCTCTCTCTCTCTCTCTCTCTCTCTCTCTCTCTCTCTCTCTCTCTCTCTCTCTCTCTCTCTCTCTCTCTCTCTCTCTCTCTCTCTCTCGCGATTACGTTTAAAGTCAAGCGTAACCGTCAGCCTTCCATATTCGAATCGTATTTGCACTCCGTGCTGATCCGTTGTATCTATGACAATCGAGCGAAAACTGTGATGTAAAAGCGGAATATAATGAGCAGATGCAAAATGTCTCACGATATTACTGCCGAATTTGCACTTTGCACTGTCCAGGGAAACTATACGCAGTAGAGCAGCTTGAGTGTCGCCGACAGTGTGTGGCTCGCATACATCCCTGTAAATGTAGAGCTGATCAGGTATAGCGCGGGAAAGCGCTGCTGGTCTGTTTCCTAGCGCGACTACACTGCCCATTGACGATGTGACAAAGGTGCCGTTTTTTCGCCGAGTTTTTTGTGCTCTTTGATCGTGGTTAATTGAAGCAAATCGCACTCCCATACGTCGTCAATGTTGCTCACGTTGTAACTTAATCGCGGAAATTTACGCTTAACGGGTCTGTGAAGAGTATAAGCGTCTTGATTACGAAGCCACTCGTATATGCGCTCTTTCTCCCGCGTGTCAGCCGCGCTAATTAATTTGCCTTTTCGATTTACACGAACGAGATTGCGCGCACCCACGTAACCAGCCTCGTGCGATACATCGTAGTATTGCTGCTCGTACGACGACGACGACGACGACGCCATGCTTAAAAGTTTGCGAGACGTAGCCACTTGTTCTTTGCTCGATTTCTCGTCAAAGCAGGCGATGCCGGTGATTCGCTGCTGCTGTTGCTAGCATTGTGTATTTTCATTAACGCGTCGATGCTCTCTTTACTAGGCAGTCGTGGTTTCGCTGTATTATTCGGCTCTGTCAAATTTTTACCAATTTTCACTATTTCCGGGTTTCCAATCAGCTTTATCGGTGTGTCGACTATCTTGATGAATTTGGCGAAAGGTAAACGACCTATGGGCACTTCCGACTGATCCAGTGTTTTTTTCCAGCGTGCGACAACGTCGCTAATCAGTTCTATAATGTTGGAATCTTGTATGGGTCGGCCGTCTATACTGACTCTGCTAGTGCAATCCCACTTGAGACGATCGCCTGAAACGGTTTTCCAGTGTTTCAGCAGAAGGCGCGTTTTTTGAGCATAACTCTTGGGCATGCTATCGAGTATAATTTCTTCAGTCATTGGTGCCGACGTGGCCTCTATTTCGTCGACGTCGCGCTCGTAATCGTGTTCAGCGTGACGTTCGGAATCTTTGAAAAACAGATATCGCCGCAGTACTTGTAAATAGTTTTGACATTTTTGACGCTCATCTGTAAATTTATTCGAATGTAGAATCGTGTGCATCTCGGAATCGAATCTCGAGAGATTGTCGCCGCACGTTTGAACAGAGTTTTCACACGACTCGTTTACTACTGGCGGTGCTGCTGTTGCTGGCTGAACGTTTTGTATGCGCGAAAACATATCTTCGCGCACGATAATCATTTTTCTCGCACGATCCATTTTAGTCTTCCATTGCTGCTGTTGCTGCTGACTTTGAATTGAATAACTTCGAGACAAGAGCCCCAATAATAGGTGCGATTAGAAGCGGCAAAAAAGCACCACCGTACTGTACGATAACACGTTTCTTCTTCTGCCTATCGCTGACAGATTTCTTATTATTGCAAATAGTCAATTTTCTCAGCACGTTTTTGTGCTTTTTGAGTGGTCGTTTATGCGAGTCTTTGATTTTGATCACACCTTGCAAGATATTCAAAGCGCACTCGAATATGCAACGCACGAGTCTCTTGTCGGCTGTGCGTAAAAGAGCCGTGCGTTGTTGGCCGTCCGTGTGACAAAGAGCGTTCAGTACAGCTACGTGTTTTCTGTTGAAATGCTTGGTGTCGAGCGTAGCCATGACGGGTATACAACAGCCAGCCTGTTTCTTCTTCCTCGATGTTGTTGGCGCCATAGCTTCTCGCCTACTGTCTATGTCACTTTTTACCGTATTTCGGCACGTAGGCCTACTGAATATCGTCGCTTGGGAATACGCGTGCGAACCCTATACTCGTCCATGGCCGCTTGAGTTAGATCAAGAAAAAGATATGAGTGAGGTCCGCGCTTAGCGTCTATGTAAGCCTCCTGCAGAAACCTCGGATCTTCCGGATAAATTTGTCGCGCGAGATGTCGAATCTGAGCTCTGTCGCGAGGATTTTTAAATATAACAAGATACTTTGAATTTAAACTTATGTCGCGCTGAGACTTTCCCTGGTGAAAAATATTCTGCGTCACCAGAAAGACCTACAAATTCAAATGATCTCCGTCAGATGCTCGAGAAATTTTTTCAGCTCCTGTCGGTCCTGCTATGCACGCCGTAAAAGGATGCTTCCAACGCGTATCCATCTTATCGACTAAAGCGCTCTCTTCCCGAAAAGCGCTTTTTATTAATATTATTTCTCGACTCTGGGCAGCGGCGGACGCACGAGCCGCGTATACGCGTGTATTCTCGCGGGCCTCGTATACGCGTATACTCACGCGGGCCGCGTATCCGCGTATACTCACGCGCGGGCTGCTTATACGCGTATACTCACGCGGGCCGCGTATCCGCGTATACTCACGCGCTGGACGCTTATACGTATATATTAGCGGCCGCATCCGCGGACGAGACGTCTTTACGTGTGCATGTACGGCTCGTCTGTAAGCGTGTGATGATGAGTGGGTAAAGGAGAGAGAGAAGGATGTTATAATTACAAGAAAAATTTTAAGATTTTTTTTTTTATTATAAATATATTAAACATAACGCAGAATAATATTTATTATTTAAAAACTAGTACAAAAACGTAATTCTTAAATTTACTTTTTTTATTTACAAACAACTTACATACTATACTTAAGTTTTGTAACCGTACGGGAGCGATAACCCGGGAGTAACGTACCTACGCTTTTTTAGAACTATGCTATACGATTTGACCTCTTTTCGCGTGACAACAGTGTGATCTGGCAGTCTTTTAATAAAATTAAACTTAAGATTAATGCATTCGTTCTCTTCATCAGACTCAAAATAATTTTCAATCATTCTCTTAATGCTAGGATAATTTATTCTCAAAGAATTCGAGAAATTTAGCGATATACCCTTGACTTTACATTTTTCTGATACCTCGCCAGTTCTCGAATTCACGGTTCTGAAGCCATAAAATTTCGAACCGCCTGAGAGGAAGCTCGTGATAAACGTGCCTTCGTCGAGCTCGTCGGTCATATCGCCGAGCAACGAGCCTAACGGGGACCTGTATTCTTGTTTGTTTTGATCTTTGCACACAAATATGCACGAATCAGTGTCGCAGTACAGCGTTCGCTTGCCGAGCTTCTCCAAATACGAATATAGTTTCAAGCGGGCCAGAGTTGTCATGTATGCTGCTATGACTACGTTCGTATATGGAGTAGACTCCACAGCATCGTCGATGTACTGCCAGCTCGCGTACATCACCTCCTCGTTGACCAGCAGGAGACTCAAGACCTCCTTATCTTCGGCCGTTAGAAGTTTAAGGAGGTTTTCGCGCTCCTTCACGATCACCGTCTGTTTTAAATTATCGCACTGTCCGAACTTGCCCCAGAAAGAGTTCAGACAGAGCTTCGCAACAGTGCGCAGGCCAGAGTTTTTCGCGATTTTTTCCAGCTCGAGCGATATCCCCTCATTCTCGCGATACTCGCGAATGTAATGCGCTTTCGATTCCGCGTCGACACACAAGCTGGAAATCCAGATGCTTTCTGCTTTAATCGCAAGAAAGTGTCGATGTAGCTAGCGAAAAGTCCTCCTTCACCTGTGAGCGGATCGAACTCGGTCATACTATACTGCCATATGACAAATATTTCAGTTATAGTGTAGCCGAGTTCGATGGCTTTTCGCAGCTCATCCGCCACCCAGGTTCCGCTGAACTCGCGCTGGCTCGCATCCGGGTGGCAACAATCGCTCTGCCGCATCTCTTCGCAGCATGTACGACACAGTGCGAAGAGAATTTGCCGTGCATTCTTAGCGGCAAAAGAGGCTGATACAATTTTCTTGGCGGTAAAACCTTACATTTTACCAGCCCATCTATGGCCGAAAAATTGTTGAGATTGCCACCCGTCAGCTCATCAGACTCCTCGCCGACGTAAACCTTCGGATGACCGAGCGGAAATCTGCCTCGTTTACAAATGTAATGATACAGCAAGCATATATCTGTATACAGAATACGCTCGCCTGGCTTAGCATCGTAAACTGCGACGAAATTTTTGGTCAGTCCACCGAAGAACGCGTCACGAGGATTAAGCGTTATTTTGCTGATGAGCGGATGCTCCGATACGTACTTGGCGATTTCGGGGTTTTCACGCTTGACTCTGTCAAACTCGCATTCCCAAATTTCGCGCGTCTCGTAATCGAGCTGTTGGATCTGCCCGATTTTAGCGCGTGTACTCTCGAGCAACTTGTCGAAAGTACGACCCCAGGCATTAGACTTGTTGCGATTGTTTTTGAAACACTCAGGGCAGCCATGCGTATAGCAGCCCTGAAATTAAAAAACAATGGGTTTTTCAGCTGGATTGGCAGATGGTAATAATCCATCTACCAAAAATCCCTCGCGAAGCCGATAATCGCGCGCTCTCCCTGCATGCACGATTTCGCAACCGATCTCTCGCTCGCACTGTAGCAGCCACTCGACGGCTTTTTGTGAGTGCTTGTCGGCGCGCCTATACCCGCCTCTGGGGATTATTCCGATACTCTGTGGCTTTAAGAATTTTCTTCTATAGAGATGAGAGCACGCGGACGCGATTGTAGTAGCTACTACAAACGGGTCCGTGTCTCCGACCTCGAGAAAAATTTTTCTGAAAGCTACACATGCGCGACGCAGAATCGACACATCCATGCGACAGTAGTCGACGATTTCCTTGCGGAAATCAAACACTGCGTTCGCTGCATGCATCTCATTGTGCCACCGCAAGAACTGCTCGCGCTCGCTCATCGACATAGTGTCGGGCGAATAATAGTGCGCATCTGGTATGGCGCCACCATATTCGGCGTTAGCCGACGAGTTGAAAAGTTGTGGAAAACACCTTCTCACCTAAACCGAATGTAGCAGGCAAGGCGGCCAACTTCATTTGAAAATAGCTGAGACTATCGATGAACTTTGTGCGACCATACCGGATGCACAGTATTTTCTGATCATTCAGTATTATGCTTGGCGCGCAATTTATTTTACGTTCGAAAAGCCGCCGTAAAACGAATTGTGCATCGTACCCTTGTGCGTTGTGCGCGATGCATATTATATTTTCAAAGTCCGTTTTGTCGCGTACTACAAGCTGTAGCAGCTGACCAACAGGATCTTCGGTAAATATATGTTCGCGCACAACGCACGAGGGACACCATTCTGCTACTGAAATGTCGTTAGTAGAACTTATGCAATTCGTGCAGACTTGCTGTGCAACGCAGACATTCGGGACGTGCATCTTTATGCTTTCATCGCCTCGATACGATGCTTCTTGCATCGTTTCCAGATGCGACGCTGTGCCTCCCAGCACAGATGCGCAACACCTAACGCCTCGAACGCGCTAGGATTTTACTTTATTTCGTGGGATTTGATGTAATCGCCGACGTTTGGGAGAACGTGGTAGAGGAAGGTAGAAATAATCATAAAATAGTTAACACTTTATTGCACTTGTATTTCGCTCATCCCTTCCCTACAACGCGGTGGCAATGATGCCTCCCGCGCACAATGTAGACACGCAGGGCTTATGTTGGCGCGCTAACGCACGAGCCGCACTCGTGCAGCAGACGGCAGGCCTCAGGCCCAGGTCCAGTCTGTTGACGGTTGGCTCTCTCTCTCTCTCTCTCTCTCTCTCTCTCTCTCTCTCTCTCTCTTTCTCTCTCGCTTACTCGTTCTCTTCTCTTGAGGCTTCCGGTGGACGTCCGTCGGTGCTCCCGTTGTCGCCTCCTAGACCCCTCCCGGACCTGATGGCAGCTGTCGGCTTCGGCTCTCCCACGCCAATGTTGCTGGCTGCTCTGGTTCTCTAGATGATGGTGGCGGACTGGCTGGCTTCTTTCCTCTCGCCGGGATGGTCGCTGGCTCGTCCGGGCCAACGCGCTGCACCTGTAACACACGCGCACTCCCGCACACTGTTGGAAGACTCTCCCAATCTTCTCTAGTCCTCGACCTCAGGTCGACAAGCAGAGGAGAACGCACGAAACTCTCACAAACCTCGACGTGCTCCGTCGACAGTCGGGAGAGAACTCGCGGATTTCCCCGCTCGTTCTCGTGCTCGTCGGGCCCGCGCTTCTTGCTGGCTTCAGATTGGCTGCCAGTCCGCACGGATAGCGAGCCGCGCATCGGTGCCCGTTGATTGGCTTACAACCTGCGGAGGACCTATCAGCGCGCGCGCCGACGAGGCTCGCTTTTGCGCCAACGATGCTCACTCTCGCGCCGACAATGACGGTTAGCTAGCCTGTTCCCCGAATTTGAGGACGGGCCGGCGCCGACAACAACACATCGACTAGCTTGTTTATTCCGCGCACTCAAAGCTTGGCTGCATCGAACGAGATTCCTCGTATCTACGCGGCTGCGACGTTTGCAACGTCGCACAGATCGTAGAAAACATAAAGATACTTTTTCGCTGAAGCATCATTTTTATCGGCTGTATAAAACAGATCTGTATAAACGTGCTGTATAAAACTGTCGACTTGCAATGTCGACACCAATTTTTGCCGGACTCGTGCTTACCGCCCTGCCGGTTCACGCTTTTGCAGCAGGTACAGCAAATCTGCAAAACATCTCACAACTGCTTGTTCTTCGTTTTGTACGATCCCTCAGCCGAATGGTTGCGAAAACATACATCGCCGAAAAAATTGCGATTACACGATGCGCATTTTTGCAAAGCTTCGTTCTCGCTACAGGGTGGCGAGACGAAACAGCGCGAACACAGCTGCCTACACTTGTGATCCTCGATATTATTGTAGCCGCGATTGCAAAAAGTACAGAAAAATTTTGCCCTCGCAGTTCCAAAATATTGACGATCACGTCGTCATGAGTCTCTCTCGTAAGCAACTAAAGCTGTACCACGAGCGGTAAAATAATGCTGGAATTGACGAAGCTCTCGTACACCGCAACCTTCGCGAGGTACAAGAACACCGGCATCCTGGCACAATTTTACAGCTCGTTCATGTTGTAGCTGCCTACAACTGTCGCGGATGACGTTCCACTCGGCTTGCATCACCGGGGTATCGTTCGCCTGGAGCGCGATTTTCGCCTCGCCTACGACGAGCGCTCTCGGCAGACAGAGATTGTCACGATTGCCCACTCGTCAACTGCGCCAACAATGCGCCACTAGCATGTGTAGGTACATCGCTTGCTTGTAATTTAATGTGTGTGTGGGCGCGTGCGTGCGCGTTCATTTATTTTTTATTGTAAGCATTTTATCATTCGACACGTACGCGTTTTTTCGTAAATAAAAATAGTGTGCCATAATTTCTCTTTTTTATGTGTACAAAACCCCCTACTCCCATCAACGATCCCCAAAGCCGAAATTTAGAGTAGGCTTTGCGGCACCGTGTAGTAGAGTTATATATACACGCGTTTATTTCGATGCGAATCATTCGTCAGGCGACCGGCAAAGCAACAACTCTCGACCATGGGACAGGAGCAGAGCAAGGAGCAGCAGAAAAAAGGTTCCACGTGGGAGGAGAGACAGCCTCTCATGAGAAGAAAGGAGCCAAGAAAGCAGAATAATTAATCGTCGTTCTCAACCAACACTTTCTCGTATCCAGTGAAAAGTGGATATAATAATCTCTCAAAAAAATCCTTCTCCTCCTCCTCGTCACAGAATCAAAAATCATTTTCCTCACACCTTTTCGTACCCCGAAGACGGCTACAGCAAGCTAAAACGCTAATTGCGATAATACATATTTCAAAAAATAATCGGCCCTTTTCAGGGCCACCAAATAAATTATATACGTGGAACAATCTCTCTCTTTACAGCGCAGATAGGATCAGAGCTGATGTAAGGGCAATAAAAGCCAAATACCAGGTATACGACAGGTAGACGGTGGCTTCGGCGCGCGCAAGTATCGCGTAGAGAGGGGAGAGAGAGAGAGAAGTGAGTCCGGTACAGCTGTAGCGGGAGCCACCGCGTCAGAGGGGCTATAGTGTAAAAGGAGAGGGGATGGGCTGCTATAGCGTCAGTTGCTCGGGACCGGTATGGAGTAGAAAGCGGGATAGAGAGAGAGAGAGAGAGAGAGAGAGAGAGAGAGAGAGAGAGAGAGA